>JARBWK010000003.1:139385107-139664564 GCA_030556195.1 Anolis apletophallus
GGACCATTCAGCAACCTTCCCGCCAGGCTCATGAACTCGTCTGCATACCGTCACCGATCGGGCGCCTTAAGTCAAGTTCCGCAATGCCTCCCTTAGCCTTCACTCTCTCAAGAGGGTCTCGGAAGCGATTTCTTATGGCCAACAGGAATTCTCGCAATGTCCGTAAACATGGGTCTCTCCGATCATGGCATTGTACATACCACTCCGCCGCCTTCCTTTGAAGACCGCACCAACAGCACGCACCGGCTGCCATCACTGGGCAGAGGTGACCATAATCCTCCATGTGGTCTCTCATTGCTGCGACAAAGAAGGCTACTTTGTTGGCCTCTCCCTCAAACTCTACACGAAGAGGCTCCTTCCTGGCCCCCCCTCCAGCTCCGGGATCGGGATTCTCTCCCGCAGTGGGGCTTCCTCAGGCCTCCGAATCCCTCTTCCCAACCGCCTGGGCTCTTGGGCGCTCCAAGATCGGCTTCCCTCACGAGCTGGAGGCCACCAACAGGTTCTCTTTACTTGGCGGGCCTTCTGGTCCACACTCCCATGGGAGATCTAGGACGCTCTTCTCGGCCTTCCACCATCCATCCAGGACTGCCATGTGAAGTCTCCACCTCCAGGCGCCACCCACATGGACTCCTCCTGATCCCTCTGCGATACTCTACGGAGGGTATGTTCCATCGCGCCATTCGGCATTTTATCACGTCCATCTCCGTTGGGGACAGTGGTTCAGGGGTCTCGCTCCCACTCGCCGGCCCCTTACTCACACTTCTCACTGGGTCCACCTGAGCTGGCATGCCACTCCATACCGCTTCTCTGGTCCCTCCGGTCTTCCGGAATCCACCTGAATGGGAGCACGAATCTTCCGTGCCCCATTTCTCTGGATGCACCTTCAACTCCATCATAGCCCACCTGAGGAGGAAACACACGCTGTCTTCCTGCTTCTCTGGGCTGCTCGTCCACCTGAGCAGGGCGCCCAGGATGCCCCCACTTCTCTGACTCGTCAGGGAACCCCACATGGTCAATAGTGGTCCATTCCCACTCCATCGCTCACGGACCTCATCTGGAGCAAGGTTCCGGTATCCAAATAATCCTCCTGCACCAACCTCTCCATCTTGGGAAAGTTGGTATGGGCTTTGGCTTCTGTGAGAACGCTTCAATTCTCCGTAAAGATCACGCTCAGGCAGGGCTCGATCCAACCAGATTTATTGCAGGTATAACACCTATAAAGCCAAAGCAGTGACCCTTCACCCAAATACACCTTATATACCTTGACCCCCTCCTTCCCTTCCCCTTGCAACATCCTGGGAAGGTTGCATCATGTCCTGCTGACTCACTGTCCAAGGATATGACCTCATCCCCCTCTGAGTCAGCATATTCCCATTCAGTGTCCAATGTCCAGAGGAGGTTACATCACTTCGTTCTGATCCAGCACTTTCCCCTGAGGATTGCATCATCCTGGGGATTTCCCAGTGTCCAGTGTCAAAGCAGGTCAAGGCAGACTGGGGCTCTTTGCCTCTTCCAGGCCAAGAGCTCCCAGCTCTGACAATAGGGCTGTGCAAAATTTCATTTGTGCCTTGTTTGTCGTATCTATTACATAAGATTTGTACATATGACATATTTTAAGCAAGGCGCCTCTAAAAAAAAAAAAAAATCAAAACACTGACCTTTGACTTTCAGAAGAATTATGTAAGTCAAATAAATGGCTCCAGGTCTCTGTCACAGGCTCTGCTTCTCCCCCAAAAGATCTGGGTTTGGTTCCCTCAAAGGGCCATGAAAAGGATGCTGAGGCTGGAGTGGAGTGAAAAAGGCCTGCTCTTTCTCCCAAAGGGAGTGGCAAAGGGAGGCCATGGCTGGCGGGCTGGAGGGATACCAGGCTGGATGGCCAGACAAGGAAGAAGCTCCTCTGGCACATGGCTGGCCCAGGGAGAGGCAGGCAGAGACCATCACAGTGAGGCTTTAACACGGGAAGTGAGCAGAATTCTAGCAAATGTAGTTTAGGGTGAGGCCTTTTGAATTCTCTGTCACAGGGGTCCTCGGCTTCCCAAACTACATTTCCCAGAATTCTGCTTACCTCCTCCCTGAAAAGGTTGGTGTTCATTTTCGAAAAGGATTTCAAGATGAAAGGGGATTGTCAGGGGTTGAATTATCCCTGTGTGGCAGGCAAAGTTGAGAAGCAGTAACTCCACAGTTTCCTTAGTAGGTTTCCTATTATTATTATTATTATTTCAAAGGCTGGATGGGCATCTATTGGGGGGTTCTTTGACTGTGCTTTTCCAGCCTGGCAGAAAGGAGTTGGACTGGATGGTCCCGGAGGTCTTCCAGTGAAATAGTGCTGTTAAGTTAAAATTCCCTAAAAAGGGAAGAAAATGCTTTTAGTGGACTGCAATTGTATGGATCAGGATTATGATTTTGAACTGGTGAACTGTTTTAATGGATTGTTTATAATTGTTTTAACTGTTTAATTGTATTTATTATTTTTAATTGCATTGTGTTGACATATAATGGTTGTAAGCCGTCCTGAGTCCCTCTTGGGAGTTTGAAAAGGATGGGATATAAATGCCCATAATAAATAAACAAATAAATATCAGTGGCTGAAACTTGGGGGAATAATGCTCTGGTTATGTTGTATAATTGAAAATAGAAATTCAAGCTCTGGTAGTTGTTTTTTTTTTAAAGTTCATAAAAACTTTTTTAAATGCCCAAAAATTAGTGGCTGTGTGAATGCAATGTTCTGAAATATGAAAGTGGTAAATGTGTGCTACCATTGTAGCAAGTTTCATCCCAATAGCTCTAGAAATGAGGAGAAAGGGAGCCTCGGAAGTTCCCCGCTTGCACAATTACATAACAAAAAGTAATGAACATTTCATTATATCATTATACTCGTAGTTATGTTATGGACCCCTTACAATATTTTAGAAACACTTTGCCATCGCCCTAATTTAGTAATGAGTATTGGACCATTTTTTCATTGATGGCACAGGCCTACCACAGAATAGCCTTTATGCATACTGTGTAGAAGAAGAAAGTTGCAGTGCTACACATCTGTGCGAAATGCAGGTTAGGGAAGGCTACCCTATAGTAGTGGCAGTTTGCAAAGGACAAAGCAAAACTTGGCCAGTACACAGCCAGTCTGCAGTGGTGGGATCCTTCCGACTTCTCATCTTTAGTCTCTTGTCTTAAGCAAAAACAAAGTTTATAGAATGTGATCCACTCAAAGAAAAGTTATTGAGAAAATTCCGAGAGGAAATTGAGCCGGAGAATGGATAGAATAAAAGTCTCAGCATTGAAATAAAGGCAATCTAGTGTAAATTACTATTAAGGGAGAGAAAATATAAAGTGTTCAGGAAGCAATGCTTCATGCCTGAATGCAAACATGCACATATGTACAGACACATCACCCATTAAAAGGTTTTCCATTTCAATAAAGGAGAGGTGTTAAACTGATTATATACCAGAAGTTCTAGAACATCTGATTATGGATTATCTTTTGTATGTAAGAAGTGAAATGTTTTAAAGTACAATCAACATGATATGTGAAGGAACAGCATGTTCCAAGCAGCATGATTTGAATCTCAATCTCCCTCCTTCCCTCCCTCTTCTATAACACACTGCCACTTTTATAACCTGCCTGTCTTTTTTGCTTGAGCTAGTGTCATGTTTTGAGTGTCAGGCTGCAATTATAGGAGATCAAGGTTCAAACTTCACTGAACAAGTCACATTCTCTCATTTTCAAAGAAAGGTAATGACAAACCCCATGATAAATTTTCTCGGGCTTGCGATATGTTGGAATGGCATGAAGCTACAAAGCAACAAATATTTTGGCTTACTATACCTGTACTCTGAACAGGCACACCATTCTTGTCTGTTGTTTTGTGTGTACTTCAACACCATTATTGCAAACACCACAAAACATGCCATTGCTACAATAAACCAAATGATCATGCCTCTTGATGACATCACCATATGTTACTTTCCTGGGGTAACAATGTTTCACACACAGTTCCTTGCGAGTGCAACTTTTTCCACTCTTGAAAAAAAAAAGGAAACTTCTTCCACTGTTGAGACCACATTCTCTCAGGGATAATCTGTTGGGGGCAGCAGCACCGCTAAGTGAGTTGAGGCAAAAGTGGGTAGACTACCAATATGGCAGATGGATATATGCCTTTCTCCAGGAAATGAGTCTGAAGGTTGCCAGCTCCTGAACTGATGTAGAAGAAATTGGAAGAGATGTAAGATATTTGGGGGGCGGGGAGATGTAATTGTTATTTAGCACTGCATAACTTCCTGATTCATAAATGCAAACTGGGACATCTTTAGTCAACCAACAGTAGAGTGTGTTCAAGATATCAAAAGTTAATAATGAAGAACAATGTGAAAACTAAAAGAGGCTGCAGCAGTTAACCTTCGTATGAGCCTACAGGGAAGAGAATAGTACTTTGACAACAAAGTTGCACTGGAAAAGCTTGAGATTACTAGAACAGTTGTTTCTCTGGTTGTTAGTGTAGTTTAATGTTGCATGCTGCTTTCATAGAATCATTGAATAATAGAGTAGGAGAAGACCTCATGGGCCTTCTAGTTGAACCCCCTGCCATACAGGAAAAACACAATCAAAGTATCCCTGACAAATGGCCATCCAGCCTCTGTTTAAAAGTTTACAAGGAAGGTACTTCCACCATACTCTGAGGCAGAGAGTTACACTGTTGAACAGCTTGCATGGTCAGGAAATTCTTCCTAATGTTCAAGTGGAATATCTTCTCCTGTGATTTGAACCTACTGCTCCTAGTCCTAGTTTCAAGGGCAGCAGAAAACAAGTCTGCTCTCTCTTCCTTATGACACCCTTTCACATATGTATACATGACTACCATGTCTCCTCTCAACCTTCTCTTCTGCAGGCTAAAGATACCCAGTTCTTTAAGATGCTCCACATAAGGCATGGTCTCCAGACCTTTGATTGTTTTAGTTGCCCTCTTCTGGAAACCTTCCAGCTTTTGAACTGTGGTGCTCAAAATTGGACACTGTGTTCCAAATGAGGTCTAACCAAAGCAGTATACAAAGGCACCAATGACTTCCCTCGATCTAGATGCTACAATCCTTTTGATGCAGCCCAAAATCACACTGGTTTTATGCATCACACTTTGGCTCCTGTTCAACTTGTCCACAAATACTTCAAGATCTTTCTCACATGGACTGTTGTCGAGCTAGGCATCACCCATTTTGTATCTTTGCATTTCATTTTTTTCTGCCTAAGTGTAGGATCTTACATTTGTCCTTGTTGAAATTCATTTTGTAAGATTTGGCCCAGCTCTCCAATCTGTTAAGGTCATTTTAAATTCTGATCGTGTCCTCTGGAATATTAGCTATCCCTCCTAATTTGGTGTCATCTGCAAACTTGATAAGCATGCCCACTAAACCTTCATCCAAGTCATTAATAAAGGCATAGAACAGAGCTGAGCCCAGGATCAAACCCTGCGGCAGTCCACTAGTCACTTCTTTCCAGGATGAAGTGGAACCATTGGTGAGCACCCATTGGGTTTGGTCACTTAACCAATTACAGATCCACCTAATAGTAGCATTGCCTAGCCCACATTTGACTAGTTTCCTCGAAGGTCTTACTGAAATCAAGATATGCTACATCCACAGCATTCCCTACATCTACCAAGCTTGTAACTCTTTCAAAGAAAGAGATCAGATTAATCTGACGTGACTTGTTTTTGAGAAATCCATGCTGACTTTTAGTAATCACAACATTCCTTTCTAAGTGATTGCAGACTGCCTCCTTAATGATCTGCTCCAGAATCTTTCCCGGTATTGATGGAGGTGAGAAGGACAGGATACAAATGTCTGAAATAAATACATGTTTGGATCCTTTTTCCCCCTTCTTGGAGATAGGGGCAAACATTTGCCCTCCTACAGTCTGCTGGGACTTCTCCTGTTCTCCAAGAATTCCCAAAGATTATCGCCAGTGGTTCTGAAATTACTTCTGCTAGTTCCTTCAATACTCTTGGATGTAGTTCATCAGGCCATGGAGACTTGAATTCATTTAGAGTTGTCAGGTATTCCAGAACTACTTCTTTACTTATTTTGGGTTGCATTTTTCCTATTACCTCATCCGCTTCATATTGCTCAGGTTGAACCCCAATCTCTTTTTGGGAGAAGACTGAGGCAAAGAAGATTTTGAGCAGCTCTGCCTTTTCCCTATCCCCTGTTAGCATTTCACCACCTTCTCCTCACAAGAGGCCCTACTGTTTCCTTTTTTCTTCCTTTTTTTAGTGATATAACCAAAGAAGCCCTATTTTATTGCTTTTAATCTCTCTGGGAAGCCTGGGTTCATTTTGTCCCTTAGTGTTACGAACCGTTTCCCTATGTATGTTGGTTATTTGTTTGAATTCCTCTTTAGTGATTTCCCCTCTTTTCCATTTCTTGTGCATGTCTCTTTTAAATCTTAGCTTTGTATGTGTTTTGATTTTTATAAGCAGGATAAAAACATATTTATATTTGCAATTTTATGTTATCGTGGGATAAGAATCACAACCTTTCAAAAGTAATTTAATTCACAATTTCCTTGGATATAACTAATTCTCAGAACTCATTACAAAGTAAAAGGAAAGGATTGGGGATTTTGTAAACACTAAATGGAAACGTTATGTACAGGGAGGGTTATGAAGAGCTATTGTGTTAATATGCTATGTACTTAAAATCAGAAATGATTTAATGAATGAAGGAGCACAGTGTTCTCTGACTTTGGAGAATGGCCTCTTTGGTATTACTTCTGTAGATCTTAATGTTACTTTGTATCAAATTCTGGGCTTCCACATTGGATATGCCAATTCCCACTAGTGTGGCTTCAATTTTTACTGCTGATGCTGCTTCTGCAACTCAGCCATAACTGCACCAACCTTGTGGTATAGGAGGCTATCAGAATGCCTTCCAGTCTCATAGAGACCAATGAGACCATAGAGCAGAACATGATACTGGCAAAGAAACATAGCAAGAGCACAGCCCACTGTTCCAAAGATGTAGTTTTCACTATATCTTCAGGCATGGCTTGCAACCATATAGGCCAGTTTGTCATCATTTGAAGGGTTTATTTATTTTGTGTCAAAAGCATTGCATAAATAAACAATAGAGGGAACACAAGCGGCTAAATAATTTTAGTCTAAAAACGGGCAACATCAACCACATTGTCTGTAGCTTTAAATAGTTCTTCCTCTGTGCATGAGGCAGGGCAATGTGGGCAAGCATGCAGACACTGAGTTGTTTGTTCTGCTCCACAGTTGCACAAGGTAAGGATTCTTCTAGTTAGTGCCATTTGGCCTGGTTGTCTTTTGATCTGCTAATTCCACTTCTGAATCTGTTCGGGGACTTCCAAGTTGCCCATTCTTGGTTTCCTCGTGGGGAGCCATCCATTTGGGATTTCCAGGTTTAATTGTTGCTGGGAGAGTATTAAGAGGAGTGGTGGTTCTCAGGAAACTTTTCCTTGATTTGAGTCTACTGGGAGGGGGGCTGATAGTTATACAATAGATCACAGTGTTCAACCTTATTTCTCTCACAGTTGGCAGCAATTCCTCATCGCACATTGGGGGGGGGGGGATGCCAGCCAACTTATAGAGTCTATCAACAGGTGTAGGTTTGTGACATCCTGTGATTATTCTACATGTTTAGTTCAGTGCTATATTCACCTACTTCATATTGGCAGGTTGTGCCAAATAGGGCAGGCTTACTTAGCAGTTGACTAAGACAAGGCTGGGGCTGCATCCCATGCGCTACCAGTAAGTTTCTGCAGGATGTTATTGCATGCAGCTACTTCATGCTTGGTGTTCATACAGTCTTTCCTAAATGTTAGCGTTCGATCTAAAGTGGCACCGAGATATTTAGAATGAGAAAAGTGTTCAAGCTCTTGGCATTCCCATCTAACTGTCAATTTCCTATTGGATTTATGGTTATGTAGGTGGAAAGCACACACTTGTGTCTTGGCAGGGTTAGGCTTCAGGCAGTTATCTTTATAGTAACTGGAAAGATCTTTCAGGGAATTAGTACATTGGTTTTCGACTGTTTCAGTCTTTTGCTTGTATCATTAGGCCAAGGTCATCAGCTCTTTGTGAGTGGTGGCTGTGGCTGATCATTAGTAAAGATGTTAAACAAAGTCTGTGAAAGAACGCTGCCTTGAGGTAAGCCATTATTTTGCCTCCTCCAGCTTTTCCTGCCTTGAAACTCCACATAGAAGCTGCAGTTTTCTAGGAGGGTCTGGAGAGTTTATGAGGACACAGAAAGACTGAGTAAATACAGTCGGACAACTTTTCTTGTAAATGGCTAATCTCTCCAACCCCAAAGCATTGCTTTACAATATTTTAAAGGTGTGTGAGTCATGAACCCACGCATTGTCCACTCCTTCTGTATACTATTGTTATCGAACAGCTGCCAATCCCCCAGGCCGGCTGTCTGACAACCGGACAAGTCCCGCAGACCGACTGCGGGACAGAGGCCGCGAGGGTTCGGTTAACCTGGCGAGCCAGGAGCGACTAGGTCCTCGTAGCCTACCCGCCTCCCGTAGATCCAATTATGCTCACCAATCTGCAAGGTAGATGCCACGAAATTTTTATTCTGCTCAGCTGAGAGGATGCGAACCGCAATACCCTGATTCCCGCAAAGAACGCATGCATATACAATCAAAACATTGGTTTTTAAAGGTTACAGAACTGTCAACATTTGGATTCCCCACCCGCTTCCTTCTGGGCCGGCTCCGTCGATGATTGGTCGGAACGTTGAGACCAGCTGATGGATGGGGTGTTGACCGGCTCTGGGGAGCCTATCGGCGCTTACTCCCATTTGCCATCCCAGCCAATCAGGGGTTTGTGGCCATATATGGATTTCCAGGAAGGGAAGCTCAGACGGAAATGACTGTCAATATTGGCATATGAGTAAAACAAAGAGTCCTAGCTAGGTAAACGACCTTAAATGACACCTGGGAGTGATAGGATTAGTGGACTTGAGGATGAATGGGAAAGGAGGAAGAGACTTGAAGACAGAAACTCACTCAAGCCTTTGTGTGACCGAGGGTCTATTTTGGGACACAATCTGGGTTCCGAGGCCAGCTGTGGCTCCGCTGTGTGAGCAAATATTTCATGTCCAGGTCCCAGAGGATGAATTAATTGGACTAAACTCCGATGATTAATACTTCCTTCAGGCTGATGGAATGTGGGCCCAAGACAAGAGCCTGGGTAATCCAAAACAAGATTTCCATCAGAAAAGCTCATGCAATGAGAACAATGATGATCCATAAAAGGTTTAGGATGGGAATCCAGTTACTTCCTCTCAGCTGACACAATAGCGAAAATACAGGCAATCTTTCTTTACATGGGAAAGAGGGGGGAGGGAAGGGTTACAAGGGTCAAAGGAAAACTTATGAAGCCACACTGTACATACAGGGATACAGGGGGTACAGAAATGAGTCTATGATCCGTGTCCTTGGGCGAACTACATATCCCAGCCTGCAAAGGCTTGGGCTGCAGGTTCAAAACCCCTCAAAAGCCCATAGATGTATTTTTGGCTCTCTGGCTGCTTCCAGCCAGGAAGGGATCTTGAGTTCGCTTCAGGGTCCTTGATGAAACTATCTTTTCCAGGGCAGGGAGGGTCCATGATGAATAGCGAGGCTTCTTGGCTCAATCAGCCAGGGAGAAGCGTCCAGGAGCAGTCCAGGAGAAGAAGAACAATCAGAAAAAGGCAAATAGAGGCACAGTACTTGGGAGAACTAGATTTCTTTTTGGCATCAATCTCTGCCCATCACCCACCCCCCTGAAGAGATCTCTTTGGGCCGAACTGCTCCAAAAGCTGTTGTTTTAGAGCTGGGATATGTTTCCCCCAGGCCGGAAAAAGGATAGGGAGAGAGGAAGGAAAAAGAGGAAAACGGTGGGAGAAATGGCAGAGTGTTTATTTATTGTTTTGTAACGTGTGGCCAAAATGTCTTCCATACTATGTGCTGTATGAAGTGTTGTAAATGTGGAGATGGGAGGTAATGGTGGCCGGGTTTACTGGGAGGGACAAAGTTGGTGCAGTGTGATGTATGGAACTGAGTGAGGCAGAGGGAAGGGGGAAAAGGAGTCTGGTACTGGTGCAACTTAGGCCATGGGCCAAAAGGAATACTGGGGACTCTCTGCAGTTGGTTCTTTTTGGGTTTGGGGCTTCCTGGCTCGACTACACTGTCATGGACACCAATTGTGTTGAATAAATTGAGCAATAATATATTCACAACTCTTGACTCTTTTCCATAGACCTGCAATATATCATTCATTCCAAAATCCCAATAAAAAGGTTTCAAGTAATTCCAAACAGTTAAAAAATAAAACTAAAGGATATTAAAATAACTTCCAATTAACATTTCTCAGGAGTTTACAAGGATTTTTCTGTTGGGTTATTCCTTATGAGATTTACTGCCATGTTGTTTTGATGAGAAAGGAAAATCTTTCCTATGAGACTCAAAATAGTCCAACAATAGTGGGTGATGGGTTTCAGTCATTTAACTCACCATAAATGTTATTTTTCAAGAGTTCACCCCCTCCTGCTTACAAAACTAAAACGGATTGTTTTGTTTTTCATACTTGGGAACAATCCAGGAGGTGAAAGAAAGAACTAATAAATGTTTCTAGTTCTGAAGCAACAGGGGTTTTTTAATTCCTGATTCTTCAGAAGCACAACAAAAAAGGATACATCATGGAGAATGACAAAAGGAAAATACACCCCATCATCAACCCTGGGGCTGACAATCTTGTCAAAATCAAGCAGAATCAATCAAGTAACTGTCAAAGAGTGCTGGTGCCTCACTAAACTAGAAATTCTGGAGTTCTATGGCACAGAGCCATGATGGGTTAAAGTGGTGACAGACAACATTAATTCTACAAAGTAGATGTACCTTTGGTTACCTTGGCTCCAATATCTGTCACTGGACCATTCCCACCCAGTGTGGTTATTTACAGCAAATCAAGAGGTCCTCAAGTACACATACATCATATCTATGAACTATATCTCCTCTTCCTTTTACTTGCCATGTACAACAAAAGCAAAAACAAACAAACAACAACAATTTTATTTCTTACCCACCTCTCCTTGTAGCTCGAGGTGTGTTACAGAATAAACTTTGTTAAAATACCATAAATACACATATTAAAATGTATTTCTATAACAGATACATATTAAAACACATTTCTATAAATGTAATGGTAACAGAGTTCTGCTCTGAGTACTGACTTTGACTTTCTTTAATACTAAATAATTGTTTTTATAATTTATAGTATGCCATTTGTTTTCTCTAGTTTTGGTCCAGTTTCTATGGATGTTAATTTCATCTCTTGGATTCCCATGGTTTCTTTTGTGCCTTGGCCCTTGACTGTAGACAAGACATCTTTTTTGCTTAAATGAGTTATACATGTGACACCCATCCCCTATTGACGGAATTTCATTTGTCTGCATCCAAGCAAATTTGTACCAGATTGGGGAGACATAACAAAATTCCCCACTTGTTTGAGAAGATGGAAGTAGCAAGCCCTTAAGGCTGGTTGTGCAAAGACTGGTTTTCCTTTGGTTACCTTGGATCCAATATCTATCACTGCACTATTCCCATCCGGTGTCATTAGTTTTATTATCAACAATTAAACCCCAAAATTATGAATTTTTTATCTGCAATTCCATTGGGATATACAGCAAGCACATGGGACTTCTCCCTTGCTTGCTAGCAACCTTTCTTTTGTGAATGTCCCCCCCCCCCCCTGGAATGTTTTATCATGTTTCCCACCACACCTTAGTTCAGGGTGGTTTGATCATTATCATAATCCCCTCACAATGCCCTGAAAAATCCCAGGACACATAATGGGTTTTTCTCATGAAATGACACACAGGCTTCCCACCTTTATCTGGTTGTATCTAAAGTTTTATCCTGGGCATGTTTCTTCATCTATAGCACCTATTGGAACCCTACTCTGAAGTCACCATTTATGCAAACTATACCTTGAACACCTTTTGACTATTAGCCAGCAGCTTCTTTGTCTAAGTTGGAACTGGACCATCAGGACCCATCAACCACTCATCAAACTGCATTCCTTCCCAATACACCCAGTTTCTGGGAAGGACTCACAAACAGACGGAAGACACCAAATCCACAAATTACAGTTTATTGAATTGTCCATCTCATCTCTGATTGGCTCAGAAGCAAAAGTGGATTGAATCTCCTCCAGTGAGGCTGCGGATTCTAACTGGCACCCTACAAGACCAAAGAGAGACCAGTGCAGCAATTTTCAAGTGTTCTGTACTGTTCTGCCTTTCTGTCAAATATACTATAAATAAACCCATGTGTGCTCAGTTGCGTTATGACACTTCTTTGGAGTACTATCTCTGCTGACCTCCTCTCTGGCCACTGAGAATAAAACTTCTGATTTTGTCTTATGTAGGAAGCTTAGCATTCCAAGCCCCGAACCTGTGGTTGTAATGGAGCTGAAATCACATAAATTTCTTTTATTATTAATGATTGTGCAGAAGAAGGAATTTCAGCAGGTGTTGCTTGCTGAACAATCAGGTAAAAAACAACAACTGTTGAAGTTTCCTCTTCTACACAACCATTATAGTCATCCCTATGCATTTGTAGTTTTGGTTTTTCCAGATTTGATTTAAAATGTGATCTCTGGGAATCTCTAGGATATCCAGTGTGACTCTATGGTCAACTTCCTCCAGTTGTACTGGAAGAACTAGAGCAGAGCTTTCCAAACTATGTGTTGTGGCAGCTGCAGTGTGTAGATGTGCCACATAAATGTAAGGAGAAATGATAAAAATCTTGGAAATGCTTACAAATCATATATTTTAAATAATGAGGTATGTTGTGTCCTGTAAAACTGAAGTAATGTGTCATGAAGTGATGCATATTTTAAAAGTGTGTTTCCAACATGAAATGTTTGGAAGGCTTGGAAAGCTCTGTCTAAAGATTTCTAGAGAGTCCACCTCTCTTTGACTCTCGAGGGACCTCTCCACATGGGGATTTTATGGCCCCCTTTCCCTCCAAGGGACAGGACCTGCCGAGTGCCATCAGACGACGCTGGCTTGGTCCCGCCCCCATTCCTCCCAAGGTGGAGGGGAAGTGTTGCAAGATACTTCCTCTGCCATGACGGGGAAAAAATGTGGGTTTTGGGTAGCTCTGATGAATCTACCCGATTTCTTTTTTGTCCTTTCCCCCATATGATGGGGGAAAGGGCAACATGCATTACTGCCTTTCAACCCATATGATAGTGGCAGGATGCCAACATGCCTTGTCCCATCCACACCATATAATGAGGGAGGGAGAGAGGGCATGTGGGATTCCAATAGGCGTCCCACGCGCCTGCTGTTTCTCCAGCAACTCCTGGTAAAATGGCATGGCCCCAGGGACCATGTGAAGAGGTCCAAAGTAAAAACTGAAAGTAAGTACTGTATTGTTGAAAGTTTCAAAAGGCTTGGGCTCATCTATATAAATACAAATGTAATGTTCATTTGTGGGATTAAGATAACTCAAAAACCACTGGACGAATTGATGCCAAATTTGAACACAATACACCTATCAGGCCGAAGAGTGACCATCACTCATAAAAACACTGAAAAACACAGCAGAAGAGACTTAAAAGCAAAAAATACATTACAATGCATGCACAAAACCACATATATACAGATATATACAAATACACACACACACACACAAAACACATATAAACAGACTGGGCCACAGCAATGTGTGGAAGGAGCGGCTAGTCCCAAATAAACATTTAGAAGTAAAATGGATAAACTTTTAAAAAAATATATAAATGAAAAAGATTTAATCCGCCTATTCAGGAAGCATGTCGACTGGACATCATGATGATTTGGCATGGAAGGGGCAGGCCAGCATCAATAGTGCAACATGCACAGGATCATTACATAGAATTATTAATGCCACTCAGACTTTGAAAGGAGCAGACCATTCTAAAGACCTATGAAACTTTTCATATGGGAACAATAGAATTTCTCCATGGAATAATGGAAAGTGTTACAGTGGTTTAAAGTGAAGGTAGCCGTATCCCTTTCTAGACAGGGGGTTGAAACTTTCTTCAACATAGATAAAGAAACTTCATTCTTCACTGCACCTTTTTCTGTTTTGCTGATGAACACAGAAAGTAAGGCCTCTTACTCCTTAACCCCTCACCATCTGCCACTTTAGACATCTAGCTCATGTTTCCTAGTGATCAGATAGGGAATGTTTGCCTTTCCTTGAACTGCCACTCCCCTACTACATAATCAAATGTGGACCAAATGGAGAACCACACATTTTCCATTCCCCAGATCAATGGTTAGTCCAATCCTGCTACAAACATGCACAGAAAGGCATTTTATGAAATTTATAGCAGTTTGACCAGGAAGTTTGTTATTATCCATGGTGTTTGATCTTCCCTAATCCTCATCTTGTGTGAAAAGATGCGTGGAGTGAAGTTCATTGATGACAGAGTGGATGAAAACATGCCCCCTTTCCATGACTTTCACGCAACATACCTGAAGACATTCTGACTAAACTGAACAAAAATAAAGGGATGCTAAATAAATTACTTGGCTGATTAAAAGGGGGGAAAGCTAAGCTTTACATGTTGTGACATGTCTGCTCTTTATTTCTGGAAATCTCTTTTCCCCCTCCTAGCTTCATTTCAGCTACCTGCTGATCAGCTCAGTTGCTTAAGAGCAAGTTGGTGTTGAGAAAACTGCAGCTTGGTTGGAAAGATACAAAACTTCATTATGGCCGGCAATGGCAATCAAGCATAGCCATAAGAAGTGAGTGGCCTTAACATTATTTGATATCCACCACTCATAAAGCCAAATTTAACAAAACACCTAAACAAGTTATCTATTTCTTGTGGGTCAAAATAAAAACGGCTGACATATTGTGAATGTGCCAGGGTTCTCAGTTTAGTATAGTGCTGATTTTAAGACTTTCAAGAAATCTAAGGCAACATATATGAAATAACATTGATACAGAAATGGTGTGCCTTCAGAACTTTGCATCTGAGTCAAAATCATTTTAATGTAAAACATGGAAAAGTTACTTTTTTGTACTACCACTCCCAGAGTCACCCAGTTGATATGCCAGCAAATTAAAGGACTCTCCACTCAGATGTCTGTCATCAAAGGAAACTGCTTTAGAAATAATTCTTACAATGCTGTTGAAGAATCTTGGGTGATGCATCTTTTCCTTGTTTTTGTTCTTCCATTATATAACAATCCAAATCTCTAGTGGAATATATTATTCACTTTCAGCTGACCTTTTAAGCAAAAGACTATTGTTGTCAGTTATTAATTCCAGCTATTTCTATTCTGAATTTAACTTTCCCGTTGACCATTACCACATCCCCTATTCCTTACCAATGGCCACATCCCATGCCGGTAAATTTATGACTGTATTTCTTACAACAACTTTAAAAATTGTTGTTTATTTAGGATGCTTTCCAGATAAGACTTTTATTGTGAAGATGTACTGCATCATTCATGGAATAAAGACATCTTTGTCCTCCCTTTATAATCCAACTATATTCTCCCCTCTACTTTTTCTTATCACACACAAACTGTTGAGGAAAGTGCATATGCCAAGAAATGTCCTTTGATTTGTAGTACTAGGAGAAGCCAAGTGGAAGAACCCTTAATCTCTGTGTAATTTTTGTTGTTGAATAACATGTATCTTTTTTAAAAAGTGGCTCAAATATATGATAAAGGTTAAGTTGATGCGTAACCGAGGCAGGGCTTTTTCAGTTGCATCACCTTGGTTGAGAAAGAAATCAAACTGGCCCCACTCCTACTGAGCTTCCAGTGGGCAGTCACATCTGCACTGTTCTAGATGGAGCTTGGTTCCTAAATTCAGGGTTAAATTTTAGACTTTGTGTGTGTGTTTAAAATTTGTTTTTAAAAGTTTGCCGACATTCTACAGTAAATCTCATGTTGTAAGTTATTCCAGTTCATATTTATAATTGTTACACAATGACAATGATTAAGGTGTTCTCCAGATCCTAACTTTGAAGCCTCGCAATCTCCTCCACAGCCATTTTTGAGGCACAAAAGAAAAGGGCATAAGTCCAGTCCTCTCTGAATCATGAGGTGTGCTGAGACAAGAACTGCAGGTGTTTCTCCACCCTGCAGGCATGTAGCCAGGGGGGGGGGCTAAGGGGGCTTCAGCCCCCCCCCCCAAATTCTCAGGGTGGTCCGCGAAAAGGCCTTACTGGTACATTATTTAAACTGTTATGTTTATTCATATCATGATCTGATCACCATGCTCAATATATCCCACATTAATGGGGTTATTGGGATAACAATACAAAAGGTTTGCTAGGGTGACCCTCTTCCACCCAGTCTCTGCCCCCCCCCGAACCAAACTCAGCCCCCCCCCCCCGAATCAAAATCCTGGCTACAGCCCTGCCACCCTGCATTGTGGAGAGGGATGGACACATTTTTACTTGCCACCATGCTGTCTAGTGCCTGTCAAGTGGAGCCTATGAAGCTTCAATAGTAGGATTTTAGAGAGTAGCATTGGAAGACATCATAGGTATGTCTCTGTAGCTCTGTCTCCTAATTCAGGATCTCAACTATTGTTTTGATTTGCTTTCAAATAATGTTTACTTTGGTTTTTATCAGTTGTGAATCTTCTTGGAGTCCATGGCAATCAGAGAAATATCAAATAAATAATACATATACCGGTAGCTATCCCTCCACATTTGCAGATTTGATTACTCATGGATTTGATTTAAATGTTCCCTCTAGAAATCTCTAGGTCCTCCATAGTGACTCTATAGTCATCATCCAAGTTCTCCCTCCTATCCATGATACAAAATGGGCTTAGGCTGCCAGTTCCATGCTTGTAAGGCACCTCCACTTTATTTTCAGGGATTTCTCTGCACAACAGCTCATCCATTCATCACCACAACATCTCTATAGCATATCAGAGCAGTGGAGTGACTTCTATGGAGAGAAGGAGTTCTCGGGCCAGTTGCAAACTCATAGATCATAAACGAGCCAAAAGGAAAAATAATATTCAGAAAAGCAATCATATACACCTAAATGTATGCAATATTTCAGACAAGTTTGCACAAGCTCACACAGACTACCTAGAGCAGTAACGTGGTTGCACAGACTCTTTGCATAATCCCTGCTTTCATACCCTTGAACTGTAGGCTGGCTGGCTCCCAAGTAATTATTTATGGATTCAAGATCACAGTTTGAGAGATCTAGCACAGGAGCAACTGTTGGTTGTATTATTTCAAGATTTGCAAAATGTTTTCATATGTAGGTTTTATACTCTCCATCTGTTTTGCATGAACATCCAGATTTGGAGGAGGGGGGAATGGGAAGCACATGTTCACAAGACGACCTACTGCCTGGAACGGAATAAAACAGAGACATAATTGCAGGACTTTGCTGCCAACATAAATATCCTCACTGGGCTTTTCTTTCACCTTATGAAGCAGTGAGGACAACCAAATGGGGAGGGCACTTTGTTTTGAACCAATAGTAGGAGGATATGATGAGTCAAGGACTGCATTTTATAGTTATCTGTGCACAAATGTGCCAGAAGAGGCTTATCCTGGGCTGACTCTCTTTTGGAATTTAAAGAGTTTTTGTTTTGCTCTGTTTTGTTTTTAATGCAGAAGTGAACCTTCATCACTTAACCCAGTCCCTTACACATCCTGCTCCTTTGTGTTTCCAAATACAATTTGAAGAAGAGGTTCGGGAAGTGGATGCTGCAGTCTGCTGAATGAATATTTAAGCACAGCTATTAAATTCATATCAGATTCATGACTTAATGGCCCAAGCCACTGGACAAAATAAAAATGGAAATATTATATCTTCGACATCTACAATTTTTCAGATATAATTGAAACATCATTAAACAAAGATAGAACCATAAAGTAATAAATATGCACCAAAAGCTTAACTGTGATTGGATTAATTTTGATGTTTCTTTAGCAGAGGGAAAGTAAGTTGAGAATAATATTTCTCAACAGTTCAGTACTTTCCTCTTATTAAAAGGTGCCAACATTTAAGTTCAAATGCAATATATATAATTAATACATTATTAAGGATATAAAGAGTTGTTGCAAGGAAGCCTAAGGGCATATGAAGGGACATTATAACACATACCCCCCAACATCATCACAAAACCTAGGGTGCATCTGATATGTGATTTCAGCTCCACAAGAACCACAGGTTCAGAGGTCTGAAGGATCAAATCAGACACAGACAGCTTTAAGGCAAGGGTCAGAGGCTTTATTCGTTTCAGCCAAAAGTGGATGTTCTAGAGACAACACTCTCAAATCAGACATAAAGCAATGGATAAAAAGAGATGTTTATAGAGACTTGACAGGTATTCAAAGAATGGATTCTTGCTGCTCTGGGTGCTGATTAGAGCAAATTACAATCTGTGTGCTGATTGGTGGAGGTGCACCATCCACTATGGCAGCTGATTGGTTTCCTTGTCTGCTGGAAATTTTAATAAACTGTCATTGCTCAATTTGAAGATTATGGTTGTTTTCCGATTGTGCCTTCTTTTGGTGCATGAGGGAAGGAATGTGAGCAGGGTTCATGGTCAGGTTTTGATGGCTTTAATCCTGCCAGCCAGGATTTGACAATGGGTCCAAGTGGGGGAAACAGTGAGTGAAGACATACCTTGATGTCACCTAGGGAGAGACATCAAGGGATGAATTCATTGTTGGGTGGAAGGGCTTATTGTTGGCCAAGAATAACGGTCAATGGGCAGTTCTGCCAACCACCCAGAGGAGTAATAGGATTAGCCCTGTATTCCTCCCTCCAATGAGTGCATGTGCAACTGTATATCTGGGGGAAAGGTCATCTTTGGATGTCAGCCAGACTGTGTTTCTGGGGGAAAGGTTGTCATTAGACATTAGCAAGTGAGATCTCTCACAACATCTTTATTAGCCAAACAACTACACTGTAGAAGTAATGTAGTTTGACACTGCTTTAACTGTCCTGACTCAGCACTATGTCATTGTGGCAGTTGTAGTTTTACAAAGTCTTTAGCTTACTCTGCCAAATAATGCCCATGCCTCACCAAACTACAAATCCCAGATTTCCATAGCATTGAGCCATGGCAGTGAAAGTGGTGTTAAACTACAGCCATTTACAGCTGCTATTATTTGAATGAAGAGGAAAGCTAATAGAGGTTTCTTCCTTCTGTGAATAAAAGCTGCGGAGGGCTGTAGAAATAAAAGTGCAGGTTTAAAAATAATAATATTGAAACCACACTGCATAGAGATATCATCATTTACATTGGAACACAAAGCAACATACAACTTTTAGGACCATAAAATTTAATTGGAAGAGGCCCGGGGTTGCCCTGGTATTTGAGGAGGAAATGTGCAGACTAATTGCTTCTCTGGATTCTTATTCAGACTGAAAACATTCCCTTTGGTGCCTCGAGGACTGATAGCATTCAGGCCTTCTGAGCTTGCTTCTTAAAGAAGAACAAAGAAAGCTTCCTCATAGTCAGCTACTGTTGGTCTATCTAGTCTAATATTGCCAATTCCAAGAGCAAATTCAATACTGATTAAACAGACCAGATTTTAATGCATTGTTGAAGGCTTTCATGGCTGGAATCACTGAGTTGTAGGTTTTTCGGGCTATATAGTCATGTTCTAGAAGCAGTTTCTCCTGACATTTCACCTGCATATGTGGCAAGCATCCTCAGAGGTTGTGACATCTATGGCAAGTATCCTCAGAGGTTGTGACCTCACAACCTCTGATGATGCTTGCCTGTAGCACAGCAGTTCTCGTTTGTGCCTGGGGACCTGGGAACAGCACCGGGAGTTCCATTAGCATTAGGGCCTGCACCAGCAGAGATAGATTCTGAAGAGGATTTGGAAGGGTAACCTGAAGATGCGTTTCCCCTCACTGGGGCCCCTTCTCCCACCGAAAGCTTGGCTTGGGATGAAGGTTGGCCTGACCCCTATGAAGACATAGATAACCAGGTGCAAATGGAGTCTAGTGATAGCGGAAGTTATGAACACCCGGGGGGGAGAGGTTCGCAGGAGTTTCTAAGTGAAAACATGGAAGGAAGCGGCTGGGAAGATTCTAGGGAGGAGAGCTCTCATGCAGATAGGGACCCAGCTGCTGAGAGACAAGGTCGAACCTTTGATAGGAGAAGTAGCATTGAGTCCAGGAGAGGGGATGGCACCGCAGCCTAGACAGGCCGAGGTCCGTCAGCAAGGATTGAGAAGACAAGACCTAGAGCCGGGGACCTCGGCCGAAAGATTAAGTATGCCTGCCGTTTTGGACATTGATTGCTTCAAGCCTTTTGGGTTACCTTGCTATTCTTATGGGCAATATACCTTTTGGACTGTTTTATATTCAATAAAGTAGTTAGCCTTTATCCGTCTCTGTGTGTGTGATTAAGGGGCCGGTCAAGTCCGTGCATCGTGACATTGCCATAGATGCAGGCGAAATGTTAGGAGAGAATGCTTCTAAAACATGGCCATATAGCCCGAAAAACCCATACCAGATTTTGTTTCTATTCTTTCTGATTTCATTTTTGAAATCCATACATGGTTTGTTTATCCAAAAATACTTTCTGTCAGATCCCAATAAAACCAAAGACTTTTTTTCTACCAGTCCCAGGAACAAGACAAGGAACAAAATCTACTACTTCTCCATCAGAATGGATGCAGAAACTCTCTGGGGTTTGAGGTAGGAATCTTTCTGTGGTTGCATCAACACTGTAGAATGAATGCAGTTTTGACATCACTTTAACTGCTATGGCTTGATGTTATGGAATCACAGGAATTGTAGGGAGGTACCAACACTCTTTGGTAGAGAATACTAGAGATGCTATAAAACAACAACTCCCATGAATCCATACTATTGAGCCTTTGTCATTAAAGTGGTGTCAAATTACATTCATTCTATAATGTAGATGTATCCTTAATCTTACTTGAAAATTCCCAATATTTTTGCAGTCTTCTATCCAGACCTCTACCAGTTCTGGACTGCTTGGCTTCAGCACTCAGGTGTGTTCAGGATAGTATAGTAAGAGACAATACACAACAGCCTCCAAAGTTGGAGGGAAATGCTTTTATTTTGTCATATAACCCCACCCCTAGGGTTATCACATGTCCCGTATTCTAAGGGACATCCTGTATTTCGGCCCTAAAATTTGTGTCCTGTTTTCTCAGGTTCTGTCCTTTATTATTGATTAACAGGGCAGTACTGGGCAGGGTTGATGAGAGGAAGGGGGCATGCGCTGCAGTTTCCATGGCAATGCCTGCCCCTGGGATTCCCCCCCAAGCCGCAACTGTGATAGCGATTCAAGAGCGTGGATGCAAGCGATGCCTGGCTTGGAATGCTTGTGGCTCCTGCAGCTGTGGGCAGGCCTCACTCTTCTCCCTCCTCCTCCACCTCCGTGGGGCTGTCCTTCCTCGTGCCTTCCGCGCCTCCTGATGTAACTTCTGAGACGCGATGCCTGAGCTTTCGGGGGCAGACCCAAGCAGGGAAATTTAAACTCTCTCCTGGCTTTGAAAAATCCCTCCTTGGCCGCTCTATCTTCACTTCTGCAACTTCAGCCCAGGGACTTTGAGCATTTTCCACACAAGATGGAGGAGGGAGCCACCTATGAGATAGAGGAAGAGCAGGCTGGCCAGTAAGAGAGAGTTTTTGCAGGAGTGGGAGTTGGGGGTGAGTTCCCACATGCAGCGCCTTCCACCCGGGTCGAGGGGGGGGGGGGAACTTTCCTCCAACATGCATGAGGAAGCCTCCCTTCCTTCCTGTCTTCCCACATGGATCGCTCCTGGAATAGATATGTCAATTTGTTTTACACAGCACACATGGGGAAGTTTTCCCAAGTCCATCATCTTTGACCCGCATGTGGGAATTGGGGCGCTAAATGATCTATTGGCAGATCAGAATAAAAGTAACATTTGAAAAGTAACATTCTGCACTATGGCTGTAATAAGAGAAATTTCATACATGCTGTTAGTTATTTCGAGTGTCTCTCCCACTATTGGTGTACATGGTTCCCTCGCTACTTCGCAGTTCGCTTTTCACGGACTCACTGTTTTGCGGGTTTTTGCTTCCTGGCAACGATGGAGTGTGAAAGAGGGTTTCACCCTTCCCCTCGGGAGAGAAGCAGCCAATCATAAAAAAGAGAGAGGAGATACAAAGCAGTATGTAAATCATGGCCTTATAGCCCCTTCCTTGTAGCTAGCAAAAGAAAGTGTGTGGTGCCTTTAATCGCTCCTCGCTTCTTCCTCACCTTTGGAATGCTATATATAGCATCCCTACTTTGCGGATTTTCACTTTTCGCAGGTGGTCCTGGAACGTAACACCTGCGACAAATGAGGGAACACTGTATATGCATGAAACACAGAATTTAGTTTTTAATGTGCTTGTTGCATTATTTTTAAAAATAACAACAGATGGCTCTGCATTTTAAGCATGAGTGTTTTCATTTTTTTTCTGGCAAAAGACCTATTTTCATCATGGTCATCTTCAGATAGGTAGTCCCCTGTGACACTAAAATCTTTTTGGAAAAAAATCTGATGCTCCTGCCTCAAAAGGACATCTATGTATCCTGGCAGTAGTGTCCCTAAAGAGTTTTAAATAAAAATAACACATTTATAATGGGTAAGTTTAAATTATAGTTAATGGCAACTGGCAAGTCAGTGAAATTAACAAAGCTTTCAGTTTCTCAAAGTAGGGCTTTTGAAAGTGAAAAAGTCTTCCTCACAACTTTGCTAGCCTCAACAAGAGACTAGATCTAGGAGTACTTAAGAAAAGAGGAAAGGATAAGCAGTCAGTTTACAAATAGGGATTACAGGTGAGTGTAGTGGGCCCTTGTATCTGCTGGGGTTGGGTTCCACGATCCCCAAATCCATGCATGCACCATTACATACACACACACACACACACACACACACACATGCAATGCCAAAATTAAAGTTTACTTTTAGGGTTAAAAAAATACTTTCAAGCCATGGATAGTGGAATCTGTGGGTGCAGAATCTATGGATATAGAGGATTAATTGTAAATACATTAGTAAATTTGGTGCAACGGGACTGCAGCAATGTTTAGTCACAAAGCAATATGATATGTCATCTATAGTAGTCAACTGACTGACACTTCTCCAAGACAGTTGGAGTGTGGTGACATTTGAAAATGGAAAAATACATTAACTGAATAGATTCCTAAGTGATCAATGAAGCAGTTAAGAGACAAGTATAATACTGGCCCAGGCTTGCATTTGAAAAATGAGATAATTACCTCTGTTTAAGAGAAATTGGCTGATTTTATCCTTAATAAGAAAACTTGCAAATCATGATGTACATATGACGTCAATTGCACGACCGGAGAGCAAAATTCATGCAGCGTCACTCAAAATCCATTAAAAAGAGCACATATTTGCCATAAGTTATGAATGATCTCTACAAAAGTTCTTAATTAGACATATGTTCATCATTTGCAAGAGATAATTAACAGATATTTGAGGGAACCGGGATAGGTACATTTCCCTACATGATCAAGTATTAACAGTTTGGGTCTGTCTAACTATGTTGCAAACGAGTTCTTGGAAAAGCGCACACCAGCTGGTGAACTATATTTATTTATTCATTTATTTATTTATTTATTTATTTTGAGATTTATTAATCGCCCATCCCAGATGGCTCTGGGTGATTTACAATAAAACACGCAATTAAATATCTAAAACATCTAAACAATTAAGCAATCTTACCAGTTTCTCAGCCGAACGCCCTCTCAAACAGCCACGTTTTACAAGCCGAGAGAAAGTCATTTAAATCGCGAGTGGCTCTGATATAGGGAGGAAGGGCGTTCCAGAGTGATGGAGTGATCACCGAAAAAGCTCTACGCCGGGTTGATGTCAGATGGGCTTCCTTAGGGCCAGGGATCTGTAATAAGTTCTGATGGTCTGAGCGCAGTGATCTCCAGGATCGACAGGGGACAAGGCATTCCCGTGGGTATGCCAGCCCCTGGCCATACAAGGCCTTGAAGGTTAATACCAGCACCTTGTGGGTAATCCGGAACTCGACCAGAAGCCAGTGTAATCGGTGTAGAGCAGGTGTTATATTGCTCCTCACAGGAGTTCCCATGAGGAGTCTGGCCACCGCATTCTGCACCAGTCGAAGTCTTCGGGTCACCGACAAGGGAAGGCCAACATAGAGGGCATTACAATAGTCAATTCTTGAAGTTACAGTGGCATGAACCACGGTGGCCAGATCATCGGTTCTTGTGAGCCGCCGCGAGCCCCTGGGAGTCGGCGGTGTAGAAGTCCCAAGAAATAAATAAATAAATAAATCCCTGGACAGGTAAGGCGCCAGCCGCCTAGCCTGCCAAAGATGAAAAAAGGCCAACTTGCTAACAGCAGAGATCTGGGCCTCCATTGTCAATAACGGATCAAGAATGACACCAAGGCTTTTGATGGTGGTAGATGGAAAAATAAGTTCACCATCTAAGGTAGGCAACGGGGCATCAATGTTGCAACAAGTCATACAATTCTGCTGAACTGTGAATCAAAAAACCTAGAAAGATATAATTGTGGTAACTTGAGTGATAGCAGATTGAAAGCAGTCAAAAAGAAGACAAACTAGTCTCCAGATAAAAACTTCAAAAGTAACTTTCAATCTCTGTAATTAATGGACGATTAATACCTGTATAATCAGTGATTGAGAACACAAAATAAGCTTGCTTCCTGGAAAACGTGTGGGATTGTCAATTAAATCAGAAGCCAGGTTGGTAGTAAGTCCTGCATCAGAATTGTTGCAGAGATGGGAGACATTGTACATAGTCTTCATTGCATTTAGGGGGTTAACAGGATAATTCCAACAGAGAACTGATACAGGGTCCGAATCCAGACTCAGGTGTTGGATCTAACCCTGCTGCTTCCTGACTTTCAAAATGATGTGTCATGCATGTGTGTGTTTTGAAAGTATGCGTATCTGCATGCATTTTGTAAACATGAATAATAGGGTGTGTAGACGTTTCCTCTGTACTCTTCACTGCATCAGCATAGTTGAATGCTGGTCTACTCATGATTTTGCACAACCAATAAAGAGAAACCAACCAGCATTTAAATAATTAATAAAATGCATTATAGTAATGAAACATTACTAATGAAGTCTCCTGGCTGCAGTGTTGCCATAGAAACACTATGCATTATCTGTTGCTAAGTGAGCAATTTAGTTTTACCAGACTGCAGGCAATTAAAAGTGTTCGGGATTCGTTTGTCCTCAGATGCTTAATTCTATATATTTTCCACATCCCGTATCTTTCTTCTGTTAATCACTGGTTAATTGGGGAGGGTGATGTCCTGCAGCAAGAATCTCTGCTATAATTCCACCATAGTCTTCCAATTATCATTTACTGTTGAAGTTTCAACCAGTTATTGCCACATTCTCACACATTCTTACAACTAATAAGAATGAGAATGTCGGGATTCAGCCCAGCCAACTTGAAGCTCTTTTAATTCTTGTTGATTTTTGTGTAAGAATTTCTCTCCTTTCAGTAAGTGATACTAAAAAGCGCTCTCTGTTACTCACGTTTTAAAAATGTTTTAGAAGAAAATAAAATGGGGCATTGTCAAGATGCAAAATTCTGCCCTTGTATGGAATGCACACAGTCCTGCCCATTGTCATGAATATCAATATAGTTGGACTTTCCCTTTTTTCTTGTTATATTTTTTCTTTGTGAATGGCTTTTCACTAGATTAATGGAGTTTCTCTTTGTTCTCCTCCACCCTTTTCCCCCTATCCCTAAAATCTGTTTCAGAGTCCTTAGTACTTTGAAACAGAGCAAAGGTATTCATAAGCTACAGGGAAAAGAGGAGAACTTTTCAGTTGAGAGCAGTGGTTCCCAAACTATGGTTCGTGGACTGCAAGAATGATCTGCAAGAATGAAAATATGGTCTGCTGCCTCAACATTACTACACTGTTGCATCGAAACCATGCAGCAACAAGAGCGACTGGTCTCATGAAACCCTCTTATAGTGCTGAGGCAATGGGAATGTCAGGAGGGGAGAGGCTGACTACCCACAAAAGATTACTACTACCACATCAGTTCTAGATTATTAAATATGATTTTCTGTTGGCAAGAAGATGGTGACAACTGGATGGGATATGTTCTGTATCAGAAACTAGAGCTGATGTGGTCTATCCAATGCAATTTTCTGAATCAGCACCCCAAATAACCAAACCAAATCTAAAGTTGAACAAAAACTGCTTTGCAACCCTTTTGGTATGAATGTTGGAGAGTGATCCCTGGTTAAAGTGGTCCCTGGTTTATGGTCCCTGATCAAAAAAAGGTTGGGTTTAGAGAGAGTACTCATTCTAACCTTGAACTAGAGTTCATAGCAGGAGTTGACTCTATGGCTCTAAATTAGCCAAACAAAACTGAGACCCACTGCTTTCATTGATCCTAGATCAAAGGAAGTAGTAGTCACACTCTATTCTGCTTTGGTCAGACCTGAGCTGGAATATTGTTCCTCTCTGGGCAAAATAGTTCAAGAATATGTCCAGAGAGGTGCAACTAAAATGAGCAAAGGTCTGTAAACCAAGCCTTGTGAGGTATTACTTAGGGCAAATCTACATGGGCAAGAGACCTGAATTGACTTTACTATGGCATAATACTATAACCAGCTTTCTTGGGTTAAACTGGATTTGTCCTAATTAAAGCAAAGTTGGGGAATACTCTGGAGTTTGGTGGAAACACTGGATTATCCCATGGCTTCAGTGCAGTGTGGGCAGTTGGATCAAGTCTGATTCAGACAGGTCCACTTCCAAGATGGGACACCAGCATAATCACTTATTCCATCCACTCATCAGTACAGGAAAAAGAGAGTGTTGACTGTTGCAGGAGCTGTGATTTGGATGGGTGGGGATATACCGCAGGGTATATATTGTTCCCAGTACTGCTGGATGTCTATATCCAGATAGGTGACTGCTGCAGGGACACAAGTTAATTTTCAGACCAACAGACCAAACCTCAGGTTTTAGAGCCAAACATCAGTGGAAAATTAGTCCTAAACATGTATTTCAATTTTTAATTTCTCAAATTCTGGGCTTATTTTATGGGTTTGGGAAGTTAATGTATAATTCAAGTATTTTTGTCTTTCCATTTGGGGACGTATTTGATAATTTTTTCCCCCAAAGCATAATCAAATGTCTGGAAGTGTTGGGGGCACAAAAAAAGATTGGGCTGCAATTTCCTATCTGATTTAATTATTTCTTCATATTTAGTTATTGAGTGATTTAAAGCAAAGGGTCAGGAGTATTCCAATGGCACAGATTGTAATTGTCTGTCCACAACTTTAAATATCAAACTTCAAATTCCTTCCATATTATCAAGGCTTAGGGGCACCGGACACCCATGAAAGTGAAAAACCATACATAAAGAAATTGCTGTTTTCTATCTGAGGAAAAACAACTTCCACTGTATAGGATCAAACTGGAAGACCCAGAAATTCCTAGAGAGGTATTCTCTATAAGACTCCCAAATGACTGGAGAACACTGACAACAGAGTTGAAAAATCAAGCCTGTAAATATGGAGGCCCAATTGTATATCTTACGGTGCTTTTTGTTGTATTTGGTTTTAAATCATGTTGGAGCTACTTTTGGTTACAGTCCTGGAGGAGGGGAAGAATAAAAGTTATACAGCTTGACTTACAGAAATGACAGAAAGATATACAATAAGAATTGTTACATGTGACTGGATGCACAGGCATGACTAAATGTTTGAACATTCAAACTCACATTCCAACAAAAATAATGCAATGTGAATATATCAGCAAAAGCAATACTTGGATGTGTACTTCGGTGTGTGTTTGATTTATGCCTGTTATTATGGATTTGTCGAGCAACGTTTATATGAAGATCTGTTATTGCAAGATCTTGTTAGCCAGATTTGGTTGAGCTGCTGTTATTTATTAAACAATTTGTCACAAGTAACTAGTTGGATGAGGCCATTGAAGTCCAATGCTTTTTTTTTCTTTGCAAAACATTTTTTAATGTCTGAGAGAAGGTTAATGCTGGAATGCTAAATGCCTGTTAATTTTTCAGTAAGAGTCCTTGACTAAAGAGAGAAGGAATACAAATTTCTGCTTATAGATTCCCAAAGTGGATGTAATTGTTCATGGAATAAAAATTGGGCATTTTTACAATCAGACTAAGAGATACATGGTAGCAACTGCTCTCAGTGTACAAAAGCACTGTTCGCAAGGAAATGAAGAATGGGCAAGAGTCAAGGACCATAAGAAAGAGGCATTTAAATCCATTCCAGTATGTGCTTTTTACTAATTAGATACAGATGCAGACATGGATTTCCAGGATATGGAATTGGCAAATTGCTCCTTAAGGGGAAAATGACTAAAAAATTCTTGGATTCTCTCTCTCACTGTACGGTCAATTAGCTGTTCCATAGTGCCTGTTGCCAGATACAAGCCTTGCAAGGGAATATTTTGTTGTGATCATCCCCCAAAAGTTGAGTATGGTTTTGTTTCTTTTTTATCTCAAAGGCAAGGCTATGTTTGGTGGCCTTTTCTGTCTCTCATGATAGGTGCTGCTACCGTGTTTCCCCGAAAGTAAGACACCCCCGATTGTAAGACGTATCGGGGGTGTCAGGGGGGTCGGCTAATGTAAGCCGTACCCCGAAGGAAAGCCATAGCCCTGGCCGCCGCGTCACTCGGTCCCGCCTCCTCCGCCTCCGCCTCCTCCTCCTCTGCCCGCCCCCCTCCCCCGCCGCCCGCCGCCTCCGCCCGCCTCGCCCGCCTCCGCCCGCCCGCCTCCGCCCGCCTCCGCGCCTCCGCCGCCTGCCGCCGCCGCCACTGCCCGCCCGCACGCCTGCGCCAGGCCTACCTCCGCCAGGCGCCGCTGCCTCCGCCTACTGCCCATGCGCGAATGTCCGCGCATGGGCCCACGCCTGAGCAGGCACGCCTGCGCCAGGCGTGCTCAGGCCTGGGCCCATTCGTGAATGTGGCGGCGGCGGCGGGGCGGCGGGGCGGTGGGGAGGCAGGCGGCAGGGCGGGGGGGGGTCAAAAGAAAGTAAGGCGCTGTCTTACTTTCGGGGAAACACGGTAATACAAAAGTGTTTGGGGGGCTTCCACAGTAGGAACAACAGGTTGTTCATCCATATGAACAGAAAATTCTGAATGTATTTGCTTTCAGAAATCCTTGTCAAGGACAGGGAGAGGATTATTTCTTTCACTCTACCATCATACTATAGAGAGGAATACATAATATTTATTGTTCTGTGCCTTCAAACCACTTTCAACTTACAGTGACTGAAAGGAGAATCTATAAAGGGATTTTCATGACAAGATTTGTTCAGAAGGTTTGGCATCGCCTTCCTTTGAGGCTGAGAGGGTATGACTTGGTCAAGTTCACCTGATGGATTTCCATGCCTGAGCAGGGATTCAAAGCCTGGTCTCCAGAGTTGTAGTCCAACACTCAAACCATTAGATGACATTGGACACCAAATAGTTGTCTTCCTTCTTGAGACCAATGATCTTCAGTTGTGAATCTGGCCAGAAGCTTTCCTGGAGACCTGTCTTTGGAAATTTCCTCTCCTTCCTAGTTCTATTTCTCCTTTAATGATTCTAATCCATCATTGTCATCTTCAGCTTCTTAACTAGGCTTTCTTGCTGCTTCACTGTTGTAGTTGTTTTTTTCTCAGATAAAATTTTGATAATATGCTTGAAATGTACTTAGGTGAGCTGCCCTTTCAAGTGGTAAAAGATACCTCTATGTCATAGCTCAGGCTTTTCCTCATCTACATAAGCATACTTTGCTTTGCAGTTGAAGGTAAACAGAGGCTTACGTGCAATTGCCAAGGCATGTATTTCTAAAAAGATCCTGTTGCTCATGGGAAAAATGTGCAAATCCTGGGGAATACATGCTTTTCCATAAAGTCAAGTATCACTTTCAGATGATTTCTCTGTCTGTCTGCATCAGCTGAAGAGCTTCCACTAATGGTTTTGTTTAAGCAGGCTTTTAGTGTGCATGCAGGGAAGCTCCTCATTGGGATGTGTGCTTTCTTTCTTTATTTGTAACTTTTGTATGCCTTTTCAGTGATTTTATACTGCTTATTTTATTTATCGTTTCAGAAGTGAACCAAGAATGCAGTTGTAATGTATTTAAAGAAGCACAAAGTTTAAAAACTTGGCATTATATTAAATTTCCTTTGACCAGCAGCTGGCCACTTGGATTGCCTGTGGTGTTGCTGCTTCTTATGAACTTCCTCCCTTATGCATGTGGCAGAGCTCAGACTGCATTGTAATAGGTGGTCTGTGGTTTACTCTTCTCCACATTTGTATGTTGTGAACTCCACTTTGTGGCCCCATTTCTTAAGATTGGCCCTGCATCTCATGGTGCCCGAACGCAGTTTGTTCAGCGCCTTCCAAGTTGCCCAGTCTTCTGAGTGCCCAGGGGGAAGTCTCTCATTTGGTATCAGTAATGATTTGAGGTTCTGGGTTTTAGCCTGCGACTTTTGGACTCTCGCTTGCTGAGGTGTTCCTGCGATTATTTCTGTAGATCTTATAAAACCATTTCTTGATTTAAGGCTGATATCCCGGCGATGGGCTGGAGATGTCAATGCCTTAGTCCTTTCATTATTGGCTGCTACTTCCTGACACGATATCAGGTTGTGCAATACCGGCTAAACAGTACAATTTCTCCAGTGGTGTAGGGCGTAGACAACCTGTGATAATGCAGCATGACTCATTAAGAGCCACATCCACTGTTTTAACATGGTGAGATGTGTTCCACACTGGGCATGCATACTCTGCAGCAGAGTAGCAAAGTGCAAGGGCAGATGTCTTCACTGTATCTACTGCTTTAACATGATGATTTTAAATTGTTTTTAATGTTTTGCTTTATGTGAGCCACCTTGGATTCCACTCCAGGAGAAAAGTGTCATATAAATTAAGAAAAAAAATATAAAAATGTGAATTGAAAAATGTAAACCACCTTGAGTTGCCTGCAGGCTGAGAAGAACGGTATACAAATACAGTAAAAATATAAATACATTGCCCACTTTCTACTATTTTACAAATTATCTACTGTTAGTATATGCTCACTCACTGGCAGTTATGTTTCTGAGCCAATAACAGTCATTCACTCACACACTTTCAATCTGACCCCTTTTGATCATTTCACCTCGGTAAACTGAGAGGGATGCTCAATGTATAAACTGTGAATCAGTAAAATCTATAATGGGTAACTTCAGCAACTGCTCTGACAGCAGACTGTAAACAGTAAGTACCACAAAAAGAGTACCAGGCTCCAGATAAAAATATTATTTAAATTCTTGCTGTTAACAATTTACAGTCATAAGATCATAAATTACATAACACATTCTGGGTTTCACATTTGCTGAGCATTTAAACAATATCTTACTTCAGAATTCTTGAATCTCTCCAGACACACACACACACAGAGAGAGAGAGAGAGAGAGAGAGAGAGAGAGAGAGAGAGAGAGAGAGAGAGCACTTTTTAGCAGGACATAATTTAAACAGATTAAACTTTATTTTCTGAGCCAGATAACACTGCTGTAATTGACCTCACTTCTCATTAAGGTTTGCCTACTTCTCCTGTGAAGGAAATGTGCCTCTAACCTTGGGTGGGTGGTCCTGTTTTGCAGGAGATGCACGGCTGAGAGGTCAGACTGGGGTTCTTTCTGAGCGACGTGGTTCCTACCCGTTTATAGACTTCCGTCTTCTCAACAGTAAGTACAACACTTATTAAGAAACGGGCATATAGATAATTAAAGAAACAATTGAATCTTTATGTAGAAAATATAAATGAATTATTCTAATATTGAGTGCTTCCAGAGCTTGGAAAAGCATTCTTTTTGGAATACAACGGCTTGGGTAATTTTCTCAATTCCAAGTTTTCTAAACAACTACATGGGCAGTGGAACAAGTTTGCTTTGTCTGTGATGTTTATGAAACCTATATTTCTAGAAGTTCAAATTTCCTTTTTAATAATGCTCTGTGCACATCACCATGGGACATGCCCATTGTCACAGAATACAGCCCCATGAGTATCATTCATAATGTCTTCAAAATGTTGTGATATTGTCAATGTACTATCAGTGACAAAAGCTTTCAACTTAGTAAAATTTATGTTCTATTCTTCTGTGCAAGTCTTATCAGAGTGATCTACATTTTTTACAAAATAAAGTTTCCTTTAAAAATATTCAAATAAGTAGCAGTAATTGGCAATAGAAGAGCTTTGTTCACAAAATAAAGGCTTCTGTGTGTGAAAGGAGACAAGTGAAATAGATAGATATACTTTACCCCCAGGGGAGACTATTCCAAAGAGAAAGACTTGATTTTAAAGAGTTATATAAACCACAAGAGAGGTCACAGAGAGCTTACAATTACATCCTAACAAGTAGGTACACAATAGAAACAATGATAATGTCATGATCCAGACCACCTTAAGAAGCTAGGCACAGTAAAGTTAGCAGTTAGAGTTTATTTGTAAGAGTCCAAAACTTCCTCACTGTGACTCAAATGAGCCTAGAGACACAGCAAACTGATAAGAAAATCCAACAGAAAATAAACGCCCAGTTATGACTTCTTCACAACAGAAATAAGGCTAAGAGAGTGTGCACAGCCAGTCGAAGTTCACAACCAGCCAGGAGAAATGCGGACGTAGTAGAAGTGCCAAGCGGTCCTTTAGTCAAACCAGGAGGAATGCAGATGGAGTAGAAGAGTCGAAATGGTCCTTAGTCCAGCCAGGAGGAAAACGAAGCAGCGAAGTAAGGTCAATCTGGAATCCAAAACGAAGGAGCAGCAGAATCTAGCACAGAAGGGATTTAAGGTGGAGCAGTCGAAGACAGGATACAAAGATGCAGAAACCCATGAAATACAATACCAATGTCCAGAATTCCATGTCCACAGCCAGTCAAACGATCAGCCCAGCAGCGATCCAGAACATGAGGCAACGGCCTAGATGGCAAGAACAACACCTTGCCAAGTGCAACCAATGGTTAATTGCAAGCCCCCTTTATTCGGTCCTCCTCTGGCTTAATTACACCAAGCCAACGCCCCTTCCCCACCTTTTTCAGCTGCCAGCATCTCTGCCCAAGCCTCCCCTTGTCTCTCGCACCAGGCAATATGTCTCCTGTGGCGACTTAACTCTCCTCAACAATCCCCATGAGTCCCATTTTCATTACCCCATTCCCCATCTCCCGCGAATCCCACAAACGAATCACTGCTGATGGGTTCAAAGTATCCCGTATCTGTTGCACATCAGCCCAATTCATCTCACTAGAGTCACCTTCAGTTCTCTGTGACCCCTCATCCCAACCTCCCATTGCCTGCTCCTCATCCCCACTCCCATCATCCTCTGAAAAACCCAGAAACGTTCCATCCCCAGAAGAATCACTAAGTATTTGCCTTAATCCTTTCCTTTCTTGCTCCTCATCCAACTCTTGCTCACAAATAGACCATTTTGTGTTTCTAACTACAGACGCCTCTCTCTCTGCCTCAGGCTCAACTATAACAGGTAATGAGAGCAGACTATGTACAAATGCATGTATGGTTTTTGTCAGAAGTGTAGATCTAAATACTACCGGCAATCCCAATTTATGTAGGACAGTTGGGTCAGTGGGATTTACATACAAGTTGATTTGTTTTCCCACAATTTATTCATAAGATCTGTACTTGAAATTACCAACACAGGATTCAAGCCAAGGAGTCTAGGTTGTGCCAAGTCTTTACTGAAGTTATTGAAGGGATTTGGATATCTTTGAATGATTGTTTTATTTAACTGATTTATATCTCTCATTTCCCCCCAAACTGGCTATGACGAATCACAAATACCTTTTTCTGAGTATTAAGCCCTTTGGGGTTTCCTATTTCGTTGTCCAATACAGTGCAAGACCATAGAAACCCACTGACTGGCCTTGGACAAAACATATTTTCTCAGACTAGACTGACATTCAAATCCACTGGAAACCAGGGTTTGAATCCCCACTTAGCCACAGAAACCCACTGCGTGTCCCTGGACAAAACTTTATCAGGCTATACTGAGGACCCTTCCATACAGGCCCTATATCCCAGCATATGATTCCTGGTTTTCTGGCTTATTTATTCTAGTATGAACAGAAAAAAGTGAGCTAAGATCCTGTGATATAGGGCCTGTCTGGAAAGGTCCTAAGATTCAAGTCCACTAGAAACCAGGGTCTGAATCCCCACTCAGACATGAAAACCCATTAAGTGGCTGTGGGCAAACCATACTCTCTCACTCTCAGAGGAAGGCAAAGACCTTTGAACAAATCTTGCCAAGAAAACCCGCAATAGGGTTTCTTGGGATCACCATATGTTGGAAATGACATACATATGCACATACAGCAGCAACAACACTCAAAGTGGTGGTCCCCGGACCACCACTGCTCCCCTCACCATTGGCTAGTGGTCCCCAGTGAGCTTCCAGTGGACACAATTATGGGGCTGCTCCCCAGAAAAACAATTGTCAGTCTTCCAAATCAGATAGTGTAAGAAGCACTGGTCTAGTGCACATCCATTTCCCACATCCACATTCTGTAGTGAACTATTAATAGCAATTAATAAATGCACTCTGGTAAATCTGTTTATTTCTCTTTAGCTTTAGCTCAAGCTTCCAGTTAATTGAATAGCAGCCTTTCAGGCAAAGTGAGTGAGAAATCTTTCAAATGTGAAAGATGTTTTAATTTTTCTCTACATAATTTCTTCCTCATCTAATACCCTCCAAGCATTTTGATCTATGAGTTTAATGAACTCCAGACAATATAGTTATTGGCCATAGATGATGGGACTTGCAATCTAAAACATCTGGAAGGTGCCAGATAGGGGAAATGCAGTCTGTATAAATAGCAGTATCTTCTGTTCATGACTGGTTGCCAGAAACTTCCCTCAAGCAAACATACTTGAGATTGGGTTTCTGTAAATTTTTTGGGCTGTATGACCGTGTACCAGAAGCATTCTCTCCTGACGTTTTGGCTGCATCTATGGCAGGCATCCTCAGAGGCTGTGAGAGCACAACTTCTGAGGATGCCTGCCATAGATGCAGGTGAAACGTCAGGAGAGAATGCTTCTGGTACATGGCCATACAGCCCAAAAAACTTACATCAACCCATGAAAGCCTTTGACAACACATACTTGAGACTGTTTAGTACAGAACTGTTCAGATACATCATAAACCCTAAAGTTTCCAGGCAAAACCCTGATACCTAGAAATGAACCCTGGTGATGCCATTAAGGTATATATTAATTTTAACCACACACATATAAACAGGATATTTTGCTATTTGACAGCAATAGGGGCTGTTTCCAAATTAAGATGAAATAAGGGGATTCGTCTTTCTTGTGAAGATTTGCACACAATCCTTTCCCTTTGTCCAGAGCTAAGCCCACAAAACAAGAGGCCTGGTTCCTTTGTCTCCTGTTTGGGATTTGCCTACAAAAACTAGACACTCAGGGCCAGGTCTTGACATAATCAAGCCACTTCTAGTCATCTTTCCACATGCATTCATTTGTTTGTTCAACAGGTAACAATAAGTATCCTGTCTAGATTGTGCTGTATGTCTTCAAGTCATTTCCAAGATATAGCACCTCTAAGGCAGTGGTTCTCAACCTGTGAATCCCCAGATGTTTTGGCCTTCAACTCCCAGAAATCCTAACAGCTGGTAAACTGACTGGGATTTCTGGGAGTTGTAGGCCAAAACACCTGGGGATCCACAGGTTGAGAACCACTGCTCTAAGGTGACCCTATCATGGGGCTTTCTGGAGCCAAGAGTGTGGGACTTGTCCAAAGTCACCCAGTGGGCTTCCATGGCTGAGTGGAGAATTGAAAGCTCAAACCACTACATCAAGGCTCAGGCCACTACATCATGCTGGCTCTCTAGACTGTGCCTATAGGTGACTTAATTATGATTTAAGAGATGTGTGCATATGAACAACATTTTGCAATATGTTTTGATTTAAACCATTTCTATGTTTTAATGTAAAATTCTGAGGCATTTTATCATGTCAACAGTATACCATTCTTAGAGACAGATAAAAATATCTGTTCTTTCAGAGTAATAGATGTGACATGTGCATAAACACAATGCCATCCGCAGATGAACAGATCATGTGTGTGCCATGAAGAGCAAAGCACAAACCTGGATTGCTTCTGTTGCAAAGATTCACACTTCATTCATTTCTCCTTTTCCTGGAATGTAGCCTGGATCGGCTTTCAGAAAGGATTTTCCTGGGAAGGCAGCGGAAATTCAATTTTCTCATTGACTAAATTGTTCAGTGAATCAGTGAAGCAGATCCTTCCAATGACTCATGTGTGGTGATTAAAATTAGCTGTCATTATCATATGATGTTCTCTGTCAGTAAGCGATTCAGCACCCTCCTTAATTGGTTTAATTAAGAACAAGAGGGGATTCCATACAGCAGAGCTCCTGGTGAGTTATATCACAGCTTGCAGAGAACTGGGAGAGCTCTCTGTCATGAATGTAGCAAAACGAGATCTGGTTATTGGGCATCAAAAGCAGATATCCAACAAAGAACTTAAATTCAGGATCACTATATATTCAACTATAAGAGTATTGACACAGTTGAGAATGTATTTTTTGAACTTTCTAATGTGCATGCAATCTGGTGAGAGCTGTCAATCTAACCCAATTATGATGCTTCAATTCATGTTCCAATTCAATTCAATTCACAAGGAACACAGTTGTCTTAGTTGCTGCTGGTTTTTATAGTTGCTTATTTTGTCAATTTTTCTAGTATTTTAGATGCAATAATATGGGGTGGGAAGAGATCCACGGGGAAAATACTGTGAATTACCATACTGGGTGGCAACTAACCTAATGATGCCACTGGCTCCCATGTCTTCAATGGTTGTGTAGCAGAGAGAGTTTTAACAGATGTTGCTTGCCACACTAACAAGTATCAAGAAACACTTACTGAAATGCCTTCTTCTGCACAACTATTAAAGATACAGGAGCCCTTTCCAGATTTCACTCTGGCAACCCTAGTGATGGAATTGTCGATTGTGGTGGATATTGGTTTTATTCCAGTGCCGAGTTTAAAACTTTGCTTTTTGTTAAAAATCAGATACTCAAGAACAATTCAACACCAAGCAATACATTTGAGCAAAGCCAAAGTGGTATCAAACAGATATGACTATGTAAATACTAGGGTCATAAATAAATTTTGATATCCTTGAAAAAAAGGATGTATTTTCAAACATATAAAAAAAGACCTTTCACATTTGGTGACTCTTTTGAAATATTCATTTGTGCAAAAACCTTGGGGAATAGCACTCACACACAAAAAAGCATTTTTGTGCAGCAGCAAGTATTTGCGCAAAAAGGGTGTCAAAGACAGCGTATTTGACAAAAAATGTGTTTTATGCAATTTTTTCTTGGTATGTTTTTTCCTTTTTGTAATCAACTATTTTGCTAAAAAATCTCAAGGCATGACAAAATTGTTGTCCATTGGTAAGAAAACCTTTGATTTTTTTTCTCCATGTAAGAATGAAATAAAAAACTTTTTGATCTTTGGTAGATAGATAAAAACTCACCCACAATAGGCATGAATGTAATTCTTAGCGCAGCAGGCTAAACTGCTGTGCTGAAGAAAAATCCTGCTGATTGAAAGGTCGACAGTTCGAGCCCGAGTTGGGGTGAACACCCGTCATTAGCCCCAACTCGCCTGCCCACCAAGCAGATCAAAAGCAGATATGCAAGTAGATAAATATTAGGGCTGGATATCTCCAGTTTTAAATTCTTTGAAATCGGTTTAATTTCGTATATAAAATTAATTTCATTGTTTTTTTGACCATCGGGGCTGAACCCGGAAGTGTAATTTCTATACCAAATCCGGGGTCGCATTTTTTTTGTAAAGGTCACGTTATTAGGTCGTTTTTTCCCCTCCTCAGTTTTCAACTTGTGAGAGGAGACTGGAGGGGAGCAACAGCCTCCTTTCTCCTCTCGCCAGCTGAGAGCTGAGGCGGGCGCTTTGGAAGCTGCCCCATGCACCTCTCTTCCTTTCCTTGCTGCCTCTGAGATAGCAGGGAAAGGAAGAGCGGTGTGTGCATGCATGGCATCCACGCACCTCTTTTCCTTTCCTCGCTGCCTCTGAGATAGCGGGGAAAGGAAGAGCGGTGTGTCCATGCATGGCATCCACGCACCTCCCTTCCTTTCCTTGCTGCCTCTGAGATAGCGGGGAAAGGAAGAGCGGTGTGTCCATGCATGGCATCCACGCACTCCCTTCCTTTCCTTGCTGCCTCTGAGATAGCGGAGAAGGCAGAGCGGTGTGTGCATGCATGGCTGGGGGGGACGGAGGGAAGAGTGCAGGGCTCGTCCTCCATTCTTCCCTCCCAGGTGGCATAATGAATAATGAAAATTCGTTATTAATTACATTTCAATCACGAAATTTATTTTAAAAACTTTGTAATAACTTCTATAACTAATCAAAATCTGAATCCCCCCCCCCAACCGAGTTTAGAATCAAATCTTTTATGGATCAACCACCCCTAATAAATACGTACCACTTTTAGTGGGGAGGTAATAAAGGCACCCTTAAGGACATTGATCAAAGGAAAGCTCCTCGGCATAGCAGATGGAGCAACAGCACCCCCCCCCCTGTAGCCAGAGTCAATCACAGCCTCTAAGATGCCAGAAATAAGATGGGGAAAACTACATTTAACTCTGTTTGTGTTGCCTATCCTAGTTAATTGTATCGGCATTGAATGTTTGCCATATGTGTGTTCTGTAAGCCGCCCTTCAGAGTGAGAAGGGCGGGGTATAAATACTGTAAATAAATAAGTAAATTCAAGCACATATTATCAGACTTCACATTATAATTTCTAGGTTACTCTTATTAATACTAATGATCTGATAAATACGAATCAAATAATATTCATATTCAAACCAAATTTTAAATTGTTTGGTGCATGTAATACTTTGGATAAAAGATAAACAGGGGAATTAAAATATCACGGAATAGGACTTTGTTGTGGTATTTTGATGTATTTCTCTTTAAAATGTACCTTCATTTTACAAACTCATGTGAACACTTGAAACCTAACACAGATTTGAGACCAATTTATAGACATTTCTAATCACTAAAATAGCATTCTGCTATTAGTGTGTAAATATAGTAAAGGATAGATTTTTTTAATCTGAGAAAAAATGCTTTCAATTTTGAGAACATTGCTTCCTTGAGGAACTGAATGGCTACTAGATTCTTTGCCATGTATATTTTATATATACATATTCCTTTTAAAGCAAGTGGTGAGTTGTTTAATCTGTTCCTGACCTTCTGTTCCAAGGAAAAGGATGTTCTGGTGTTAACTCTGAAATTTTTCATACAGCCACAAAGAAAAAGGGGGGAAATTGAAAGGGCCATTAAGATGATAAATGAAAAACAGGGTTTTCTGTTATTACAGGTTAAGTTCATTTTCCTTAAAGGGAAAGAATTGCTATTTCTTTTCACTTATTCTGTAATCAGCCATATGTTTACACTCTAAAAACTTTCCTAATACAGTGCTTCTGACAATAAACAACTAACTGTACTCAGTATTATGATCTATTACATAGTTAATCATTTTATTATTGTAACTGCAACACATTGGAGTTGTGTGCAGTGCTTAGAAGAAAAAATATTAAAATTATTTTAAGCTGCCTTGAATCCCATCATGGGAGAAAAGAAGGATATCACTTTAATAAACAAAATAATAAGAATTTTTTTTAGTTATACTGGCTGGGGAATTCTGAGATCTGCCCAGTGCAACTTTACTAATTTGAGTGGTTTCCAAACTAAATTTGGAGGTTTTATAAGGAACTCAGTAGAGCAAATTCCTGTTAATTGGTCATTTGGAAACACTCTCGTTTTTATTTGGCAGTGGTTTATTTGTTTGTGTAATTTTCAGTGAGACTACTGAATTGAATTGGAAGCTGGGAAAACAATGCTCAGGAGCAGTTCAACATCTGAAAAAGCCAACTAAATACCAACCATGAAATAAAAAGATTAGACATATGAGTTTGAGGGCAATTTTATGGCTCTAAAATGACTGATTATTTTGGTCTCAGGGCTATTCTATAAGGAGGGGGAGCAATCTTATGTGGGTCTCGGCCAACGGACAGATTTCCACCCCATGGCCACCTTTTCAGCCCACCCTTAGGTGAAAATGCCTGACCCCAAGGGACAGTCCTATATCATGGGTTGTCCTTATTAGCCAATCGTATCTGGAAGAGTAGCCCAGGATCCCTTCCCCCCATAGCCTCAGAGATTTTATCAGGGAGAGAAAGCTACCCCTAAGCTAACCGCAAAGGTGATCTCTTTCCCAGTTTCCCACTCTCCACCCAAGAAGGGGCATCAAAGTGTACACCAACAAAATCCCTCCCCCTCTAATCATTACCTGCCATTAAAAGAGTGTAGGTCCATTTAGGGCACCACCTTGAGCCAATTTTGTCTCTGATATTTCCTAACCTGTCCACATATTGCAAGTACAGTAGAGTCTTGCTTATCCAACCTTCGCTCATCCAACATTCTTTATTATCCAATGCAGCCTGCCTCCTGCCCGGATCCATAGCTGTTTCAATACATTGTGATGTTTTGGTGCTAAATTTGTAATTACAGTAATTACTACATAATGTTACTATGTAGTGAACTGCTTTTTCTGTCAATTTGTTGTCAAACGTGATGTTTTGGTGCCCTAATTTGTAAAATCATAATGTAATTTGACCTTTAATAGGCTTTTCCTTAATCCCTCATTATCCAACATTTTCGCTTCTCCAATGTTCTGCCAGCCCGTTTGTGTTGGATAAACAAGACTCTACTGTATATCCAATCAGAACAGTTAAGAGTACAGATTAAGTAAATTACTAAAAAGAGTGAGGACCACAGTGAGAAGTCTTAGGTTTGGATGCACTCAAATAAACTGGATATTTATGTGACTAATGCAAACCAAGAGAAGCATCAGCTTGAGGAATACAAATGTTCATGTTACGGGTATTGTGCAAAGTTCTCTTGTTTGCATAGGTATCGCTGCAAAAGAAGTTTTGTTATGCTAAAAAAAACAGCACTCTCCCCAGTGTGTAGATGATATGGAGGTTTATCTAACATTCTCTAATTCATTATTCTTTAAAATATTAATGTTGGTTAGAGAAAGAATGTGTTGTGGATCATGCTGATGTTCCTCATCTCTTCTGTTTTTATTTTTCACTGAAATATCATGAGGATAATCTTAAAGAATTCTCTTTAAGCTTGGAGTTTGTTTCACCAGAAGACAATGTTCAAGCAACCAAGCTTTGATGCTCTGTATCTCTGAGAGGTTAACATTTGTCTCTGCGTTGCCCTTGGGAGAAGAGTATGCAGTGTTAGAAATACATGCTAATTTATTGAGGGTTGGGAACAAACATAGTTATGAATTTTTAAAACAGACAAACAAGATTTGCTCTTTGTTGCTTTCTAACTAGTTGATTTAGTGAAGACCTTTGTACCGATTGTTTTCCACAGATACCATTTACTCAGGGGAAATTGGAACAAAGAAAAAGTTGAAAAGACTGTTAAGCTTTCAGAGGTATTTCCATGCATCCAGGCTTTTACGTGGAATCGTACCACAAACCTCACTTTATTTGCTGGATGAAGACTACCTTGGTCAAGCAAGGGTAAGATGCACCTCTGAAAAACTCAATCCTTATAGACAAGCCAAATGCAAGAGATCAAATCCTTAAGCCAAGATAAGCACAAATATCCTGCTGTGGGAGTAATGAAAAAACAACGCTTGAAAGAAGTTTCTAGATTCTTTTAATTACTTTTGAAAAGGAGATGTTTGCAGGAGCACAGAGATCATATCATAAATTGATGTTAAGACAAGTAAGAGAATTTGAACTGAGCCAGTGGCTACTGATGGCATATAGCAAATGCATGAAACATAGCAAATGCATGAAACCAGGTATTAAATTCAAAATTCCTTTGAATTTAATACCTGGTATTTCATCACACTAGAGCAGTGTTTCCCAATCTTTTCTGAGCCGAGGCACACTTTTAACATTTAAAAAATCTGGGGGCACACCACCAACCAAAATGACACAAAATGACACTCTAACACAGTAAAAAATGGCTGGGGGATGGTGGCCTGCTGGGAGAAGCTGCTGGGAGTGCCGAAGCCGGGGGAGGAGGAGGAGCCAGGCCGCACCATGCCCCGCCCCCTCCCCGGCTTCAGCTCTCCCACAGCTTCTCCAGCCTTGAGGAGGCAGTGCCGAGCCAGCTGTGGCAGAGCCAGTACAATGCTGGCTTGGCACTGCCCCCTCAAGACTGGAGAAGCTGTGGGAGAGCTGAATCCAGGGGGAGGGGGCGGAGCCAGGCCGCACCATGCCACGCCCCCTCCCCCCGGCTTCAGCTCTCCCAGAGCTTCTCCAGTCTTGAGGAGGCAGTGCTAAGCCAGCAGTGGCAGAGCCAGCACAATGCTGGCTTGGCACTGCCCCCTCAAGGCTGGAGAAGCTGTGGGAGAGGAGGAGGAGCATGAGCAGTGGACGGGCTTCAGTGGGTGGGGCTCCTCCTCCGCGTGGTTTCAGCGAGCGAGGAGCGAGAGTCATGGCGGAATGGAGGCTGGCTGGGGAAACGGCCGAAGGAGGCGCCGCCCCGGCCCCTTCTTCTTTTTCTTCACCGCCGCCTGGCCCTTCCTCCTCCCCCCACCCAAGCAGCAGGAGTTCGGCAAGAGGAGGGGGAAGGGAGGGGGGCAGAAAGCTTTTCTCACGGCACAGCAGGAGATCTGTCACGGCACACTACTGTGCCACGTGACAGCAGTTGGGAAACACTGCACTAGAGAATGAATCCACTTAAAATCCAGTTTCTGCCTCCTGCAGAATTCTGGGGTTTGTAGTTTAGTGAGGCTGTTAAAAGCTCCTCAATAAACTACAAAACCCAGAATTCTGCAGGAGGCGACCACCAGATTTAAAGTGGATTCATTCTCTAGTGTGATGGAGAACTCAAATGTTAGTTGCAGGGATCTGAATTCCAAGATAAGATATTGCAGTGTAAATCCATGCCCCCACTCCCACCCCAAAAGTTAAATTTAGGAGAGGTTTCATCAATGTATGTAACTAGAGTGGGGGTTCAAACAGAATTACTTACAAATGAGTCTTTCTCTTAACCTGTAATATTTTTGAGGGATTTACAGGTGTTTTTAGTTATTCAGTTTTTTTTAATCCATGAAGGTCAAAGTAGCATTTTAGATAGTATGGCCCTTGGAATTAGATATTCTTATTAAGGTATTATCTTCCATGCTGGCAAAAGCCAATCAGTAATTATGTCGTTTACAGGGCAATCCTGTATGTGGTTCTTCAGTCATTTCAAGAGGGCTTGGTTACAGCTCAGAGATAAAGGGACTGGTATCTCAGAATGAAATAATGAATATATTTGTAATTATTAGTAGTACAGTCCTTTCACATTTCATAAATAAAGGAGAACAATTGCATGGAATAAGTGATACCATGTTCTAAAATTAGCAGGTTATATAATGTTCTTAAATTGTTATTGACTGTCCACTTGTTTGGTATTTACTTCGCCATAAAATGATAAAGTAATATAACATTGGGTTTCTGTGAGTTTTCCGGGCTGTATGGCCATGTTCCAGAAGCATTCTCTCTCCTGACATTTCACCCATATCTATGGCAGGCATCCTCAGAAGTTGTGAGGTCTGTTGGAAAACTGGGCAAGTGGGGCTTATATATTAATGGAAGGTCCAGGGTGGGAGAAAGAATGCTTGCCTGCTTGACGCAAGTGTGAATGTTGCAATAGACCACATTGACTAGCATTTAATGGCCTTGCAGGTTCAAAACCTGGCTGCTTCCTGGAAGGTGATAACTGACTCTGTTTCTTGTCTTGATTTTTTTTTTTTAGTATTGCTGTGATGGCAACCCGAGCCTTTGGGAAAACTATATTGTCTGACTTTACTCAGGGGCTATCTGATACCTTCTCTTAAAATGAAGGTACCCTTAGCAGACAGAGGCACTTTAGGCAAGGTGAAAAGATAACCAGATGAGTTTACTGAAACAGGATGAATAAAGAGTTAATGCCACCCAGGACTGTCATAAAATAACTTAAAACAATACATTACAAAATGAGATTTTGCTGGTTGCAGTCATCTTTCTGGAATCTTTGAAAGTCTTTAGCCTCTGGTGTAAAGCAATGGATTATAAATTGTTGCTTACAAACTGTCTTAATCTTCTCTCCTGTGAAGCTTAGACTGGCCAAAAGCTTCTGTTGTCCTTTGGATTGTTGGTATAATAATACTGCTAAATGCAGGTGCTAAGAATGCCTGTCTTTGGATTTCGTGGCCCAGGATCACCAAACAATGCCCCAAGCCTCTAGTGACTGTAGAAAAGGGAGGAGTCCAGCAACAGAGCTCTATACAGGGGAAATGGAATAAATCAACTAAGACTAGCCTGTGGGGGGATTTTAAGCTCCACCCAAAAACTAATACAAAGAAAGGTCTCTACACTATTTGGAAGGCCTATAAACAGGGGGAACTAAAGCAGAGGAGAGGAGAAGGCAGAGCCAAGACTTCAAAGTTGCCTATGGTTTTTTGGGTGTTGCTTCTGGAACATGGCCATACAGCCCAGAAAACTCACAGCAGCCCAGTGATTCTGGTCATGAAAGTCTTTGACAAAACATTAATATAACATTATTTTAATTTTGGGTTGTAACTATGACTATCCTTTTTCATTTATATTTCCAGCACATGTTGTCAAAAGTGGGATTGTGGGATTTTGACATTTTCCTATTTGACCGCTTGACAAATGGTAAGTTCTTTTTTATAAAGCAAACCACATTATGAAATCTCTTTCCAAAAGTAATGCTATTGTTTATTACTAATTGGCTCATCAACCTTTATTGGTAGAGCTGTATCCCTTGCACAACAGTGGAGTTCAGAGGAACATGGAAGAGGGTAAGGGTGTCAGAAATATGCGTTGCTGAAAAAGCACAAGTGTGTACCATGCAATCGATCTCATATGTTCTGAAAAACCTTGACCAATTTTGAGTCATAGGTCCCAGTTCCCAAAATTTGGGGAAAATGGATGAAAATCTCAAGTGTTTTCCTGTCCGAGTTGATAGACATTGCCCTTCCTCTTGTCATATACAGAAGCCAACTAAAGTGGACTACTGTTAATAGAACAGCATACGCCATCACAGTTGAGGCCAGCAGGCCAGATTTAGGGAACATAATAAGCAGCGAGGTGCAAACAGTTTGATAAAATCTGCAAAAGCTCAGGAGTAAGACTTTCTTGAGACAGCTTCATTCTTTGTATTGTTAGGAACATTTGGTAGCTTCAAATGCCTGAACAAATTTGTAAAATTTGCCGTTGTCAGAAATTATTGGGCTGCATAAGGAGCCTCTTAATTTTCATAGCTGCTGACACTCTTATTTTTGTCCTCCCTTGATGCTTGTCAATTTCCATCTGCCTCTACTCAGTTTGTAAAAGCCTGACTGGCACAAAATAATTGGTTAGAAGAAGAGCAGGAGCCATCATGGAAGAGTTAGGACAGAGTCAGGAAAGATAACAAGAAATACTGGGTTGCTGTGAGTTTTTTGGACTGTATGGCCATGTTCCAGAAGCATTGTCTCCTGACGTTTTGCCTGCATATATGGTCATTTTGCCTGCATATATGATCTCACAACCTCTGAGGATGGCAGGAGACAATACTTCTGGAAACATGGCCATACAGTCCAAAAAACTTACAGCAACCCAGTGATTCCGGCCATGAAATCCTTCAACAACACATTAACAAGAAATAAATCTTAACCAGGCATGAGAAGGCAAATGATGGCATTATCCCTCCAAAAAAAGAATTTGGAGACTGAAGAAAACCTTTATTTAGGCAGCAGAATTTGTATGGTTGTGTGCAATACATACAGTGTATGACTTCATTATCACAACGGTAGCCATAGCCACCAACTTGGGACTTTACAGGAAAACTAGATGGTCTTATGGAAGAAAAGTCCAGCAATAATAATGATTGATAATGGTGAATACATGTTAGCTTTAGTATCAGAGACAATATGCCTTGGACAATTTACTTATTTATTATGTTATGTTTATTTATACCCACAGAGGAGACTCAAAGCTGTTATGTTATTGTATCTTGCTTGTACAAGTGCTAAACTATTGCAATGTTTGTGCTTTCCTGGATGGGTTTTGTTGGCCTTAGTGGAAAGAGATGCTAGACTCGAAGACATGGTTCTCGGGGTTGTGGTTCTGGGGGTTGGAGAGAAAGGCAAAACAAGAGCATTGCTCCCCTATCAAGACTTTATCCACCACAAATGAAATTTGCCTTGGTACCCCAAATTTCCAGCATTGAAGTAACTTAAACTTTAGTTGAGCCTTTAGAGCAGGGGTGCTCACACTTTTTCAGCATGGGAGCTACTGATTAAAAAACAAAGTCCCAAAGATCACCTACCCACAAATGTAAAACGTATAACTATTTTCTTATTTATTTATTTATATTTATTATTAATTTTTATGTACCGCTCCTTCCAGCAGGCTCGGGGCTGTTTACATAAAATGAAGTTATAAAACATCAACATTTCAATTTAAAAACAATATAAAACAGAGCATAAAAATACATCCAACCACCCCATTTCTCCCACACTGCCATATTACCACACATATTATCAGCCAGAAAGTAAGAAGAGAGGCTTTTGAACTGCAAGGCCATTTAATACTCAGCAAGGTAAACAAAGGGACATGCAAAAATACATCCAACCACCCCATTTCTCCCACATTTCCATATTCCCCAACATATATTTCTCAAGGAACAAAGCAAGCAGAGAGGCTTTGGAGCTAAAAGGCCATTTTTAAACATTAACAATAAAGAGACATGCCACAGAACAATCAAGCACCCACCCAAGTAAAAGACCGACCTTTGAGATGCGGTAAGGAAATGACCCAAAGCGTCCTTTCTCCTCCTCCTCCGTCGTTGCTCCTATTTCCACGCCGCCAGCATGCGTGCCGCCTCCAAGAGCTCACGAGAAGTCCGAGAGGCAGAATGGGCGCTTCAGCCATGCACGCGTCATCCAGGGCCCCCCCCCCTTTGGTCTCCTACGACTCTGAGTGGCTGGAGAAGGACGGAGGGAGGAGGAGGAATCCAAAAGAGGGGGCCCATTCTGCCTCTTGGACTCAGCAGCTTTTGGAGACGGCGTGTGAGCAGGGAGCGGGGAGGAGAAATGACGGAGGACTTCTTTGCAGCGGTCAGGGCGCGTGAAGAGGACCAACTGCAAAAAATTTCACCAGGATGAGGCCCAAAGATCACCCTGGTGATCCCGATCACCATTCTGAGCACCCCTGCTTTAGAGATACAGTTTAGGGATCAAAAGAAAAGTGACAGGTGAAAATACAAAGCAAATGTAAACACAGCAAATATAAAAAATTGTAGATATGAATCCTTTTCACTGTTTGTTTCTCTACAATGTTATCCAATCTCATTCTGGGTGCAGAATTCTTAGGAAAGATCAGGACCCCGTTTTGCTCTCCCATTCCACAACTCTGAGTGTTCTCATTTTCCTCCCTGTGGTTCATCATACGTTTGCCCATCTTACTTTGCCTGTCTACTTCTATAAACTCAGATGCTTGTCTTTGACATGCAACCAAAGCAAACTGGGAAATATTTTAAAAGAAATCCTTATCTATACATAATTATTGAGAGTCAACTATCCAATAATCAATACTATAAAGTAGGGGCCCTGTATCTATACTGGTTACATTCCCAAACTCACCACAGAATCATGAAACCAACCCCAGAGAAATGAATAGAAGTGGGATAATATGGAAGTTGTATTGTATATTCCCAAAACTTATAGGATTTTAATTCTGTAAGGAAAGCAAATTCTGGATCTAAATTGGTCTGTTTTTGATACAGACCAATTTTTCTGAAAATTAAAAGGACAAATAATCAGTGCAACGTCCAGCCCAATTATTTTGGGAAGTATGATCTCTCACGTTAATAGCTCAAAAGCCTATTTACACTAAATGGTATTTATCCCACAAGGCAAAATATGTAAGTACCCTGCTCTCAGTGGTAAATGGGACATTTTAAGAGACTGAAATTTAATTGGCATTTACTGTACTTGATGAAACAATGCATTATTCATCTACTTTGTAATAATTTGTTTGACATTGGATGCAGTTAAAGTCAGCTGGTCAGCCGGTTATAAAGCTCACTAATCTTCAGACGTGATGACATGAATAAGGGCAGATTGGGGCTTTATTTTTAATCATTCCTTGAGTGAAGTCAAAGTGACCCTCTTGCCAATGCAATTGGGAAGGGTGATTTCTCTGAAATTTCTGGCTGGGTTCCCTAGAGGGCCCAAGGATTTTCTAGGGTTTTTTCTAGAGTTTTAATATAATTCGGATGATATCCTCATTGCAGTTATAGATTAATAACTTACAGTAACAGGAATATAATTGCTCCATGTTTGCTAGCACTGCGCAGTCATGAGTGTACCACTATTTGCTACAATCATAAATGCCTTCCCAAACTTACTTTACTAGGCCACACAGCCACACTGAGAGTATAATATTTCCATCTCTCTTTTGCCAATTTCTTTTTGCAAGCCTTACTCATTGGAAAGAGGGGGCAGAAACCTCATCCTCATGGACCCCAGCTGCCAGCTCAACTGACCTTCCTCCTTTGGTGCCACTGCTACCTGATGAAGTAGATTTGATGGCATGGGGGTTGAAAGAGGGGACTTATAGTTACACATTATACCTAAGTAGGTGATATTGAATATTGGTCATCATTTAAAGCCCTAAATGACTCATACCACAAGAAGGCTTTGGCCTATAAAGCCCTAAATGGCCCCAGTCCAATTTGATTGTCCAAAGGCATCTCTCTCTATCAACCATTGTGGATATTAAGATCCTCCGGGGAGGCCCTGCTCTCTGTCCTGTCCTGTCCTGTCCCAGGCGCAATTGGCAGGGATGAGAGAGAGGGCTTTCTCGGTGATTGCCCCTCAGCTACGGAACTTCCTTTCTGGTGAGATTAGATCAACCTCCTCCCTCCTGTCCTTCAGGAGGACCGTAAAACTTGGCTGTGGAAACAAGCCTTTGGGGCAGTGTTATAAGGCAGAAATAGGAAACCTTACCATGCCAACCAATGATTGAGATGGTTTTAAGCAGTTGGTTATACTGTTGAGATAAATGGTTTTTAATGTTTATGCATGTGCACAATCTATTTATGTCCCAACCTTGAAGGTTTGCCGTTGTATGTTGTGCTCTACTCTGAGTCCCCTTTGGGGTGAGAAGGGCGGAATATAAATATTTTAAATAAATAAATAAATTTGGCTTTCTGCTGTGTACACTAACTTGAATATCCTGGGAGTAATGCCATGCCGCCTTATGCTGCTCCTAAACTGTTCTGGAAAGCTGGCTGGTAGAGAATGGCGTGAGTCTTTCTCCATAGCTTCCTATCAGCCACAATTCCCAGGACATTTTGGGAGTGATATGCCATCTAGTTCTATCTCTTAAATGCATTTTAGGAACCCGAAGAGAGATTAGGTCCACTTCTTGAGTAAAGTGGGTCCTTTACAAAAAGTTAAAAAACATGGCTGGGTGAGAATGGGAAAACCATTGGCTACCCCACGATCTTGAATAAGACAACTATTGACACAGGGGGGAAAGGAAGGAAGGAAAGAAGGAAAGAAGGAAAAAGAAATGGAGAGAGAAAGAAAGAGAGAGAGAGATTTCCCCCACCTATCCCCAAATAAAACAATAAGAAAATGTTTGTGTTTTAAAAGGGCTAGAATATTTGGGGTGGGATGAGGAAATTTTGTGCCAGTGATTTTAGTGTTGGATTATTTTTCTGAGAGACCCTGCAGAACTTGAACGCCTGCTTAGCCACAGAAACCTACTAGAAATAGAGTTTATGCATTAAATGAAGTGGAGCAGGCAAATTGACCAAAATGCAAATCTAAAAGTTCTAGTTGTGAACTGTTTTCACTTCAACACTCTCTGTAATGTTAGCAATTTGGGGGCTGATGAAAAATTGCATTTTATTTGGAGTGGCATTGCCCTGCTTCCCTCCCCCTGCAACTATACTCTTGGGTTTCAATGAGAGAGAAATAGATAGACAAGTGTATTACTTTTGACAGTAGCTCCCTAGTCTTAGATAAAGTCTCCTTCCCAAACCCACTGCCTTTGGAACTGGCAGATGCTGTGGGATTCTATTCCCGCATCTTTCACTGTCGGGCTGTTTCTGTAGTTGCTTTTTTAATGACTTTTTAAAATGGCAATCCTTTGGGGGTGGAGGTGTTGGAAGACTGTTCATGGTAACAGAGTTTCATATGATTCTGGTTTTATTTTGCCAAGAAATAAAAAGATGTTCAGGGTTACAGTACCTGGAAGCTTGTCGTGTTCTCAGGCCATGACAATACAACTATGCATTTCATTAAAGCCACTCCTAGAGTTCAACCAAGGACGGTGCTAGTGTGACGAAACTGTTGTAGAAATTACAAGGTGTCTAATTAAAGAATTATTTATTGCCATAACTATCGTTCTGAGCTATTTTTTCAAATTAATATGAGCCTTTGTATTCTTCCAGGAAACAGCCTGGTAACTTTACTGTGCCACCTCTTCAATGTACATGGGCTTATCCACCATTTCCAATTAGACATGGTTACATTACACAGGTTCTTAGGTAAGTACTTTTTTCATCTCTTTATGAGTGTTGACAGCTGTAAAAGGTCCCTTCAAATGTTTTGAAAGTCCCAGAGAACATGGCCTATAAAGGGATTAATCTGTCTTCAAACAGATTTTTTTTGTTTTGCAGTATTCCTCACCTTAATTCTGTGGCAGATAACACTTTAGTTACACCCACTCTGGTTCTTCTTCTTTTGTTCTCTCTTAGATATAAACAAAGGATCCAAGTGAATGTTATAGAAATGTATGTTATAGAGCAGGCAACTTCGGCCCTCCAGGTGTTTTGGACTTCAACTCCCACAATTCCTAACCCTTACTTACTTAGGCGATCCCTTGCAGCTCAAGGATGATAGTCTTCCAAATGTGGTTCTTGGCAGTGGATCCGTGGGTGGCTGTGGAGCCTTATTCTTGATCCGCATCTTCTCCCACAGTGAGGACATCGGTTTCCAGGTGGAACGCGGTCCTGGTCAGGGTTCACTTGACGTGCCTTCCTCTTGCCATATTTCTCTCTTTTGCCCTCCGTTTGTGCCTCTTGGAATTCTGCAGCACTGCTGGTCACAGCTGACCTCCAGTTAGAGCGCCCAAGGGCCAGGGCTTCCCAGTTTTATGTGTCACAGTTTTAAGGGCCAAAGTTTGTCCATGCCTGTTATAGGGATTCGGGCTTTTTTCTTGTTAATAAAAATCACTTACTTCCAAAACTTGTGCTATGCTTTCTGAGCTAGGATACCTCAGAATTTACTTTCATAAACACTTATCTATCTGAGGGGGGAAAGTAGAGGGGAAAGGATTTTTAAGCAGGAAAGAAGTTATCAGGAAAAAGGTAAACACCCCCTTTCTCCTTTCCTTTCATTTAGTATGGCTCCGATATCCATGAAAGGCATATTTCTGAACTTACAATTGAAATTAGCAAACCATCAAGTGTTGCTCAAGGAGACCATAGAGCAGGCATGGGCAAACTTTGCCCTTCCAGATGTTTTGGACTTCAACTCCCACAATTCCTAACAGCCTACTGGTAGTTATAGGAATTGTTGGAGTTGAAGTCCAAAATACCTGGAGGACAGAAGTTTACCCATGCCTCTATAGTCATGTTGGAGCAACTAGAAAATTGCTAGCAAGGTGTCTCTCAGTACCAATACCAATAGTTTCAGTTACATTGAGGATGATTTCATGATAATTTCTGGTTTGTTTGTTTTTTTCATATCAGAAGCAACTTGAGAAACTGTATGTGAGAAAATATGCCGTCTAGTGTGAGAAAATTGGCCATCTGCAAGGATGTTGCCCAGGAAACACTTGGATGCTTTACCATCCTGTGGAAGGCTTCTCTCATGTCCCCGCATGAGAAGCTGGACCTAACAGATGGGAGCTCATTCGCACCCTGGATTCGAACTGCCAACCTTTATATCAGCAGTCCTGCTGGCACAAGGGTTTAACCCATTGCACCACCAGGGAATTTCTGGTGGAGGCACACCACAGAACCTTGGAGGACTTAAGAAATCTCTAGAGAGGGCCTATTTTGTCTGGTGTCGGCAGGTAAAACTGTGGGTTCTCGAAAGTGTTCATGCTGTACTTACAGCTTTACGAGGTTTCTTCCACTAGAAAGAATATATTGTTTGCCTTTCTAAGCAAAATGTCATTTGGATCCAAGCAAAATATCACTTCAAAATTTGAAGCAGAAAAGATTTTATTAAGAATATTTATTCACTCGTTTAATAAATCATTCTGTCAGTACTGGCAGCTAGTAATGTGTTCCACAATGAAGGCTTTCTTCTTTCATCCCCATTAGCCTTATGCAAAGTATGCCCATCTCCAACTCTACCCATGTTCTCGTCGTCCTTGCTGCTGTTGTAGTTTACGGTCAGACCAGCTTCAATTTGCAGTCATGTTGTGAATGAGAGACCTCTAAGAGACAGCAACCTGCCATTTCAAGGCATGGCTTCCTTGATGAAATCCATCTTCCTGCAATGGCGTCTCCCTCTTTTCCTGTTACTCTCATATTTTCCAATTAATTATACAGCGTTGTATCATGTAATTTCTAAAGTAAGACAACCTCAGTTTAGCTATTTTGGCTTTTCAGGGGAATTCAAACCTACTTTGCTTTCAGGCCTGTTTGCCTGATTATTTTTTTTTACTGTTTGTCTATGGCCTTCATGTATTGCTTCAATGTCCTCCAGGGCCCCTGAGGCAATGCACAGTTAATAAAAAGCATTAAAAGAACACATAGATGAAAACTTTTAAAAACAAACTTCAAATATGTCTTTAAAACAATTTAAAGCCAAACAGTTAAAGCAGCCAGAGCAGTTGCAAGGATGGTTAGCCTCTGCCAATGTTGCCTCCTGATACTGCTGGTGCCCAGTAGTTTCCTTTCAATAGCTTCACCACTGTCTCACCATTGGAACCATCCATTCGCTTTTGCTGATGCAGCCATTGAACCCTGAAGAGGATGGACTCATCTTACTCTGATTTCTTAACTCTGAGCAGTAGGCCTTGGATGACTTTACCAAGAGTCTAGACCAGGCATGGCCAGACTTCAGCCCTCCAGGTGTTTTGTTTATTTATTTATTTCAAGCATATATACCCCATCTTTCTCGACCTCCGAGGGGGGATTCAGAACGGCTTTGAAACAGGCCACAATTCAATGCCAAACATGATATAAAACACATAATAAATACATCCATATACATTAAAATAGTTAAAATACATATATTAAAACTAGTTCGCCAGTTTAAAATCACCATATTAAAATCCAAGTACAGTCCAATAAAATCTTGTCTTCCCAGTAATACAACTATTCTGTGAATGCTTGATTCCATAACCAGGATTTAAGTTTATTCCGGAAGATCAGAAAGGAGGGGAAAGAACTAACCTCATTAGGGAGGGAGTTCCACAGCTGAGGGGCCACCACGGAGAAGGCCCTGTCTCTCATCCCCACCAAATACAACTGCGATGGCGGTGGGACCAAGAGCAGGGCCTCCCCGGATGATCTTAAGGTACTAGATGGTTTGTAGAAGGAGATACGTTCGGACAGGTAAACTGGGTCGGAACCATTTAGGGCTTTATAGGTTAACACCAGCATTTTGAATCAAGCCCGGAAGTTAATAAGCAGCAAGTGGATAAAAAATTGTGGGAGTTGAAGTGCAAAACACCTGGAGGGCCGAAGTTTGGCCATGCCTGGTCTAGACTCTTGGCAAAGTTCAACCACTTGATAGTTTTAATTTTAAGTTTCACTGTCATAATCAACACACCCACAGTTAAGGTGTGCAAAAGGCTCTACCAATGCTCCTAGTCCTATAATAATTGATTGTCGAGATCTTTTAGATCTTTCAGAACAATCCAGGCAGGCATTCAGAAAACAAGGACGTGTTGCTAGTTAGCATTGCAGGCATTTCATCTAATTCATTCTCTCTCTTGGGGAAGGGGAGGAAGTTATGTGGCACGCAATCTGCTTGTGATGCATCCTAAATCTCTAGTGCAGTTCCTGGATCCAATTGGCTTATTGTGGTTGCATCACTCCTACAAGACAAGGCAACAGTCTACCACATCTTGTTTTGCCCCAAAATAGTCATGCCCCTAAACATGAAGTAACCTTTGCCATTTAAAACTTCTGCACTGGACTTGTAAAAGTTAGGTCCAGGATATCCCCCTTCCCACAACTAGAGGTTCCTTTAAAATCCCCATCTTCTTTTCAATTTGATCCAAAAGGACAAAGGAACGGAAAGGAAAATGAAGGGAAATGTTTCTGCTGTCCAGAATGTAATATGTCCTACAGCATAGCAAGTTTTGCTATTAATGAGACCAGAGACATCTTGCACGAGAAAAAGCATGGCCTGATGCAAAAAAAAAAATCGTACAGAACAAAATGCTATGAGGGCTGGCTTTCATTTCCCGCTCCCCCACCAGCATCAGTTTCTGTGTGTTTCATATCTTCCTGGCAATGGGTTGCAACTGTATCTTCATTTTCCTATAAGACTTTTTTTTAAGTTCATCTACTGAATTTATGACTGTTATGTACTTCTGGAGACTTGCCCTATGACCAAAAAATGAAGCAGTAGAGAGACTTGATTGCATTTTGCAAGGCCAACAATTTGTTCATCACAAATACATTTTAAAGCTACCCAAGAGGCAACAGTATGGATGGACAATGTAGAAATCAAGTCTACAACTGCTCAATAAACTGTGCTCAGAGATGAGGATAACTATTATTATAATCAATGAGGATAGCATAAAAGGATTAAAAGGAGGACTCTTCCACAAGTTCGAAGAAATCAAAAGGAAATTTAAACCAAGAGTGGGGGTGCCTATCACCCCTGGAGGACACATTACCCAAATGGAAATAAAAAGATGAGGAAAACAGTACACTGAAGAGTTGTATAAATAACATGAAAGGGAGACCCATTTAAAGATGAACCTCTAATTTCAGAAAGTAAAGCAGAAGGTGAACTCAGGGCCCTTCCAGAGAAACCAGCTCAAAGCAGATAATGTGGGATTTTCTGCCTTGATATTCTGGGTTATATGGCTGTGTGGAAGGGCCCTCAGAGCCCTTGGAAGAAATAAATCACAAGGAACAGATGGCATACCAACAGAGCTACTTCAATCTACAGAGGTGGAAACTACTCTCGTTCTAACTAATATCTCCCTAGAACTATAGATTACTAGATTAAGACTATCATACTATGGACATAGCATGAGAAGATGGGCCCTTCCACACAACCTTATATCTTAGAATATCAAGGCAGAAAATCCCACAATATCTTTTTTCAACTGGATTATCAGAGTCCACACTCGTATAATGTGGGATTTTCAGCCTTGATATTCTGGGATATAGGGCTGTGTGGCCCAATGTGACTCATTAGAAAAAAGTCACAATGTTAGATAAGACAGAAGGCAGTAGGAAAGGAAGAGAACCACATTACAAATGAATATGTTCAGCCAAAGAAACATACAGAGCTGTTTGTTGATGGGATGACTAGGCAGACTCTCATTCATAGGATCATCACAAATCCAAGACGGCAGTTAACAATAACACGGTTATTTTGGTTTTTATTAGACCAACATTCAGTGTAAATTTTCAAATTCTTCAGAATTTTTCAACAGGGCAAGAAAGTAAACAAAGCCAAAATAATTGGCATTAACTATTTTGGCTGGTAAATTTTTCTAGTTTTTAATCTTTCAGAGAGAACATAGCATGTACAGTACGTATGTACGTTTGTCTTTTTTCATTGCGACATCTGCTGGTCAGTGAGACATACTGCACACTCATAAATTCTTTTCTACAAGAGTGAAACTTTTTCACAGACTATTCTGACAAGCAGGAAGAAAAGAATTGGGCTCTTCTGCATTGAGAGATTATTACTGAGAAATGCAAGTTTTAGTTTGGTGCAGCCCAAGACACCACAGACAAACGATAGAAAAGGATAGACTTATAAAGTATCTCATTTACTCAATAAGAAACACTTCTCAATTTCCATTTCTTTTTTTAAAAATTCAGTTGTTCTATCAAATTCGTGAAAACTTTTGAGAATATTTATAAAGTGCTTCTTTAAACAAACAGAAGATTGTTTCCAATCTACTCCAGTAAAACTAGAGTGATACAGTTGTTCTCTTTGATTTTGAGACTGTAGTGTAGCAACAATGTGTAGCAACAATTTACCATAATTTTCTATTATTTTAATGAACTCGATCTAATAAATTTGAGATTTAATGAGTGATGACTATTTTCAATTGTAAATACTCCAAAAGAACCAGATCCTGTCTGATTTTGAAAGCTTAACGGGTCACCTGTGGATCCCCAGATGTTTTGGCCTTCAACTCTCAGAATTCCCAACCAGTTTACTAACTGTTAGGGTTTCTGGGAGTTGAAGGCCAAAACATCTGGGGACCCACAGGTTGAGAACCACTGGCCTAGGTTAATACCTGGACTGGAGACCACCAACAGAAACCAGCTGTTTTGCACTACTGGCTTTACACTATTTCAGGGGAAAGAACTGGCAAAACCACCTTTATTTATTTTATTTATTTATTCATACTTATCTGCCACCCTTCCCTGAGGGCTCGGGGTGGCTAACAGTACCATCATAAAAACAATCAAACATACAAGCATTAAAACAGGATAAAACACATCTAAAAGTACAGTAAAACAACATAAGGGCAGAACAGGTAATCGACTATGGTGGTGCGTAATGGGCAACATTTCATCCGGCTCCAAATGCCTGCTGGAAGAGCAAGGTCTTCAATGCTTTTCGAAATGGAAGAATATCCTGCAAGGTGCAGATGTCTGCCAGCAGCAGGTTCTAGAGCGTTGGAGCCACTATTGAGAAGGCCCGCCGGCGAGTTGCCGTCAGACGATACACTTTGGGGGAGGGGATGACCAAAAGATTCTGGCCCTCGGAACGCAACGATCTGGTGGGATAATACGGGATGAGGCGGTCCCGCAGGTACACTGGCCCCAGGCCATGTAAGGCCTTAATAGTTAGAACTAGCACTTTGAAGGTGATCCGGCATTCTACCGGTAGCTAGTGCAGTTCGCGCAGAATGGGCGTGATGTGAACACTCGCCGAGCTCCCGGTGAGGAGCCGGGCTACAGCATTCTGCACTAGTTTGAGCTTCCGGATCACTGATAGAGGAAGGCCAATGTACAGAGCGTTACAGTAGTCTAGCCTCAAGATGACCGTGGCTTGGATCACTGTGGCCAAGTCACGACGAGACAGGTAGCGGGCCAGCTTCCTTGCCTGGTGAAGGTGGAAAAATGCCACTCTGCTGACGGCGGAGACATGTGCCTCCATAGACAGCAGAGGGTCCAGGGTTACCCCAAGGCTCTTAACAACAGACGACGGATGAAGAGTCACGCTGTCCAGGGTCAGAAGCTGGACATCCCCACCGCCCGGGTGACCAAGCCACAGGATCTCCTTCTTAGCCGGATTCACCCTCAACCTACTTTGAGCATTTCTTGTCTAAGAAAACACTCTCAAATTCATGAGGTGGTCCACTGTTTGTAGTCAGTCAAATTGTGTATTGTTTTGATGATACGTAATTCTATTTTATGTATGGCACCTTGAGTGCTTTGTGAGCCACCCCAAATCTTGTTGGGGAGATAGTAGCGGGGTAAAAATAAAGTTGTTGTTGTTGTTGTTGTTGTTAATCAACACGTGACTTGAAGGTATATGCATACGTTTGTGTGTGTGTGTATGTATTTTTCTATGTATGTGTATACCTACATACCCATACATGCATACGCACGCAGTTTTGCTCAGCACAGAAAGAACCTGTTTATGCTTGCCTTCGATGCTCCTGTTCAAGATGAAAACCTTCTAAAATTAAAAAGTGGTGGCAAACCTAATTCAGCACAACAAACTAGGGTGGCTACACATGCACTCAAATCCAGATTAAGAGGCAAGAAGCCACATTGCTTTGGATAGCTGGAACTAACAGTTGGTTTTGCTTTCATCCACATTTGATCTTTTTTTTATTAAAACCCTTTCTATTTTAATTATTGCAAATAATGTTAAATTCTTACTTAAGAAGGAACTGAACACAATTATCAGCCTTCCCTATTTTTGTCTGGACTTGCCTGACCAGAGGAGAAAGATTCTTAAGGAAAACTCGGGAGAATATGTTTTACTTTACATCTTCAATGAATGCATTGCCCGTGTGGTCATGGCAAAATTGAATTATGAGCTGGTGTCCCTATTAACTGTTATAAAAGCAGAAAATGTCCCATTCTGTCTTACATTCTTTCTGAGTGTAGAGTCACTGTGACATTTTTCTACCAGTCCTCTGAATTGAAATTGGGCGTCTGCATTGAAGATTTCTCACTTTTTATGCTAAGAAGAGCAGAAAGTTGTCAAATTCTCTGCAATTTTTTCCAGATGAAATGAGGTAGTGTAGAACTGGAAAGTACAATTAACTGGGGAGTTTGAACATGCCAGTTTTTTAAAAAGTGATAACACTCACAGAAGATGGAGAATACGTTCATTTCAGTACAGTGCAGAATTTAGGGAAAGTTTATTTGTGGAATGCAGTTCCCCAAATCCCCAAGTCAGCATGATCAGTGAACATAGTGTTGCCACAGGTTTCTGGAAATTATAGGGGTTTAAGAAAACAAACACCTTTCCCACATGTGTAATGAAGATGCTGTTGGCCATTTTCTTGAAGAATGTGGAATCCTCTCACTAAAGAAATCACTTTTAATGGGGTCATATGTATATACATTCTGCATATGAGATCTGGCTTTTACATCACACAGTACAATTATTCAAACTTTACTTGTCAGGGAATTTTCAGACAATTTCAATTGTGCCTGGTGCAGAGGATCTCAGTCCTTGGTGCTCTCAGTGTCTAGCCGAGGCTTCAGCTCTTGGAAATCTTATGTACTGGCCATATGGCTAGAGATTGTGGAAGATGATGTCCAATCTATCTGGAACATGGGAGGACCATTGACTGATATTCACATTAGCTGACAGACCACTGGGAGGAGGGAGCAAGCTTGTTTTCTGCTGCCCTGGAGACCAGGATGCGGAACAATGGCTACAAACTACAAGAAAGGACATTCCACCTGAACATGAGGAAGAACTTTCTGGCTGTGAGAGCTGTTCAGCAGTGGAACTCTCTGCCCCAGAGTGTGGTGGGGGCTCCTGATTTGTGGGCTTTTAAACAGAGGCCGGATGGCCATCTGTTAAGGGTGCTTTGAATGTGATTTTCTTGATTCTTGGCAGGGGGTTGGACTGGGTGGTCCACGAGATCTCTCCCAACTCTATGATTCTATGATTTAGTGCCTCTCCAAACTACAGATTCCAAGATTCTATAGAATGTTGCCATGCCAATTAGAGCTGAGCCATAGTACCATCATTTTTTAGCATGAAAGGATCCCTGGATTCAAAATGGAAGGAAGTTCTTGGAAAAAGTTCAGTACCTCTCTTAGCATTGAACATTAGGTGATACAGTGAGCATTGGCTGCACTGTGCATAGTTTGATAACCTTCTGCAATGCAAACGCATTATGCTGCTGCAACTCACATAAACATTTCTGTTATTTATATAGCAGCCAAATAGCAATCCCAGGCTCATGGGGACAGATAGTTTGTCAGGACCTACAACAGTCCTGGCAAATCTTGCCACTCCAGAGTTGCCATCCACAATAAAGAAAGCTTTCCTGGAAATGCAAATAGCAACTTCAGAGAGAGCAAATACTTTTCTTGGAACTTCAGCAAGAAAAATATAAATTATCCGCCACTTCATCTCTATTCCCATAAGGCTTTCCCTAGGTTGTTGTATACAGTAAAAATATGGAAGGCAACATGAAGAGCTTCTACAGAATACATGTCTCATTTTGTCACAATATTGAAATGGATAGGAGCCATTTCATGTCAGCTTAAAGTAAGTAAAGTGAGAGCAAACAGGGAACAGCTTGGGATGGTTATGGTTTTGAATGACAACTTCCAGAATTCCTTAAGTCAGTACGGATACTGGGCAATTCAAGGAATTGGTAGTCACAAAAAGTAATTTTTCTAAGCTTCGTGTCTGGGATTAAGGGCCCCTTTCCTGTTGTTGCTTTAGAAGGCTCAGCCTCCCTTCCTTGATCCATGTATGAAAATAGTCTGCAGTCATTACCCATCATATATTCTCTCTTTCCTTCCCTAAAACACTATTTATTTTTCCTCTGAAACAGTGCTTTCATTAAAAGCAATAAAAGGGTGATTTATAAAGTAGGTCTGAGTTCTTTAATGGTTTGACAAATCTTTTCTATAATACGGCTGTGGTTTTGGTGCCACCCAAGGCGAGCCTCATACAAGGTCATTAAGCTTTTTTTTTTAAAAAAAGAAGGAACTCCTGGTCAAGTGAAACTAATGTGTTATTTCCCTCATTCTTTTGCTTCTAGTTATGGTGCAAGAAGATTACCATAGCCAAAATCCATACCACAATGCTGTCCACGCTGCTGATGTTACCCAAGCCATGCACTGCTACCTTAAGGAGCCCAAGGTAAAAGTCCTGCATTTCCAGTGAGCAGTGTCTCTCTATTTTCCTACTGTCAATTGGTTATGCTTCTCAAAATTTACTTTCTTTTGCACTAGAAGTAATAAAGTGTCCTAGCACACATTGATTCAACTGCTTCAGTGGCAAAGGATTTAGGAGTTTAAAAACTGGCAGCTTTTGGACCAGCTAAAAACAGCATCAGTTCTACGTATTTGTACCAAGGCTTAATAAATGGCTATTCTAGATTTAGGCAGCAAATTAGTTTATGTATGTAACTGTATGTAGTGAGTAAGTCCAGTGGGTGAGTGTAGTTTCAGTGCAGAAGCATTTGCAGGGGAGAATTCATTGGATAACTAATTAAATTTCCCTTCTTCTTGTCTAATTGTTTTTTTCCCTACCCTCAGTACTTTAAAATTGCAAAGATAGGATAAGCATGGCTATCCAGATGTTGTTTTACTACAACTTCCACCATTCCTAATTTTTTGCTTTGCTGCTAGGGGAAATTGGCTGGCTTTTGTTTTTGTTTTGTTTTGTGTTTTGGTTTTTGTGTTTGACCAAATGGAGACAAATGAACTGCTAACGATGGCAGATAAAATACAAAAGGTTTACTCATCTATCTGTAAACTACAATTATACCCCACCTTTGCTCTAATGAGCTAAAGGTGGTGTTCATGGCTCTTCGTCTCCTAATAACCCCTATCAGGGTCACCTGATGAGTTTCATGGCTTGGTGGACCTGCTCTCTAAACTTCCTAAAACCTGGTTTAGGTGCTTTTTTAAAAAATCAGCTAATGGTTATTTCATCCACTAATTGACATTGTTTACCTTATTTTATGGCAAAGTTTATAAATTAGTGGCAAGCTTAGTGCGTACTTACTGTATACTAAAGCCATCACATATTAAATATGAAATATTAAGATATACATGTGTTTTTTAATTAATCTAGAAGATGTAATAATTTAAGAAGAAACATCATATATAGTTTTATTTTTAAAATCCATAAACACAAACAGCTAAAACTTTGGGATCTATTTTTCTGTCCTTAGGACAAGATAGAGAATTCATGGTCTATCAAAAATGCTAATAAGCCTACAGAATGAGCTAGAAGGTCATTTCTTGTTTTGATTTTTTTTAAAGTACACACTCCAGAGGAGTCAGTAACTTACTGAATATCTAAACCAAACCTCTGTGGGCTTCCAGAAGAGACAATCAATCTTTTAGTTATAGTCATGTGAGGACATGAGAGAAGCCTCCCACAAGGATGGTAAAACATCAAAACAGCTGGGTGTTCCCTGGGCAACATCCTTGCAGACGGCCAACTCTCTCACACCAGAAGCGACTTGTAGTTTCTCAAGTTGCTCCTGACATGAAAAAGACAAAAATAGTTACAAAAAAGGAGTAATCTGGGACCATAAACCCAGCCTTGGAACGTCTCTTATAGCCTCAGGTTTATAGTCCATGCTTGCTGTAGACTAGAACTAAACATAGTAGATCTTTAGTTCTTGCGCATTGGATAAAAATTATGGCTTAAATATTATCTCAACCGTACCCAGTTTCAGTCTAGCCCATTTATATGTTTCAAGATATTATGGAATTTCAGAGCATAGACTGGCATTTCAGAGTGCTGCCTGATCTTAGCATGGCCAGTTAGTATATCTTGGTAAAATGGGGTTGATGCTGTTTTTCAGCACTGGCTCAACAGATGTCATTTTTTTAAAAGTTCCTTGCCTCTAGAAAAAAAAATCTTAGTCAAAAATGTTGGTTTTTAAAATTGGCTAACATCAGGGGTGCCAGACATCCTAGATTTTAAGGGACAGTCCCGTAGATGAATGAAATGTCCCGCATCCTGTTACACTCTTTACCGGTATGTCTGTTGTCCCATATTTCCATCTGCCTCTCCCCCTTCCTTCCTACCTCCTCCCCTTCCTCGAGTGGAAAAAGTGCAATCCAAACAGTGCAAAATGTGGCAACAGCAGTAGCTACTAGGCATGAGAAAAAAGTTATGAAAATGATTCGTTTCTTAAGAAATTCGTAAGAAATGCTACTTTCGAGTATTTCCGCACCTGGAACGCCAACCAGGAAGTGGACTTTCTTTTTCGAACTTCGGGGGCCAGGATTTTCTTATGTGTCGTTATTAGGTCGTACGGGGGCACCCTCCTTCTCTCACCACCCTTCCACCTCCCTTGCCAATAAGTATTATGGCAAGGCAAGCCCCTAAACTCGCTCCTTCTTTCGGTTGGAAGCCTGGAAAAAAATGTAAACAGAGAGGATTACTCAGAAGTAAATCTGCAAAGGAGGGCACTTTGGATGAAGGGCCCTCCTTTGTGGATTTACTTCTGAGTAAACCTCTCTGTTTACATTTTTCCAGGCTTCCCTGCCTCCTGCCTGCCAGGATCTAAAGCATCAAAGAGTATTGGGGTGAGAAACCAACCTAATGTATAATAGAATGAATGCTACTGTAAGTGCCTAATATTATAAGTAACCCAACTGGTCATACCTACATTCCATGCACATGCAATAATACAGCAGTAATAACAATAACAAGAGGTAAAATTCAAACCGAAGTATTCTGACTGGTCTCGCCTCATGCGGTGCAAACGGGCTCTTCTCTTATTAGCCCGGGAAAAGCCAGCGTTTGCTGCTTGGGAGCACACACATACATATTCTTGGGGGGGGGAGATTTGCTGCAGAATCCAGGGCTCATAGAGAAGATTCTGCAGCAAATCCCCAAAGAATATGTATGTGTGTGCACCCAAGCAGAAAACGCTGGCTTTTCCCGGGCTAATTTCCCGGGCTCACAGAGAAGAGCCCGTTTGCACCGCATGAGGCAGGAACCAGTCAGAATACTTCGGTTTGAACTTTACCTCTTCTTATACCCATTGTTATTACTGCTGTATTATTGCATGTGCATGGAATGTAGGTATATGACCAGCCTGGGCAAACTTGGGCCCTCGTTCCTCGGGATCGGGGGTGAGAGAGGCAGCGAGGAGCCAGGGGCTCCTCCTCCTTTCTTTTGCTGCTTCCAAGAATAGAATACCCCCTCCCTCCCTCCTTCCTATTTGGAGAGTCCCATCTAGAATTCAATGTGATTTATTCAAGTTTTGGCCTACAACTCCCAGAAATCCCAGCCAATTTACCAGCTGTTAGGATTTCTGGGAGTTGTAGGCCAAAACCATCTGGAATGCGCATGCGCTGGAATACGAACTACTAACGAATTTCGTTAGTAATTGATTACATTTTTAGAAATTTTGGAAAAATTTTTGTAAGTCTTTCTTTTACTAATCAAAAAAAATCCCCCCCCCCCCATTTGATTTTAGAATCGCCATTTTTGGGTTCGAAACCATGCCTAGTAGCTACATGTTTGGGGGTCCCTTTAATAAGGGCCAGAGTCTTCTTGGAGAAGAGGCCACAGCCCGGACTTGCCACTCTCACCCTCTGAATGAGCTCTGCCCAAAGAGACACCGTAGGGTGGCTGCCCCACTAAACTTCACCTCGGACCTTGAACGTTTGCAGTTCCAACTTCCAGATCCGTTCTGCGCCTGTCCCTTAGTTTCACCTCCCACACCTGGCAACCCTGGCTAACACTATGCTTTTCAAAACAACAACAACCACACACTTGTTGGAAGCAAAGAGGCATCAACACGTCTATAAAATGATTTATGAGAGGGCATTCTAGAGAGCATGCCTGCCCTTTTGTTTCACCTCTCTGCTTCTTTCTTTGATGTATGTACTTAAGGCCTTTTGCTTCCTGCCTGTCTGCAGAGGTCACTTCCCCTTTGTCCCAAAAATTAGTTAGTCCTTTGTCTGCAAAGGGAGGTGCCTGCCCCAGGATAGCTTACATCCACACACCAGACCCAGCTTTTATGGGCTCTTCTACTGAAATTTAGGTAATCTTCTTTTGTCTATCTCCCTTCCTATCCCAAGATGGATTTCCTGAAACACTACATGTAAGTTTTCCTTTTTTAACCTTGAGTATTTTCTCCTGTTTTCTTCCACATGCTTATACTACACTGGCTATGCTGCACTCTGCTTGATATAGATAGTAAATAATCCAACAACACTAGTATCTGTCACTGTAGTGCCATTGAAGTGGTTGATAATGTTAAGGTGGTATCCTTTGTATTTCAGCTTTTGGCTGTAGATTTTTAGACTATACCTACCAATATTGTATATTGTTTACAGCTTTAAGCCTTGTTTTAATATTGGGCACTGCAATTGGTCATCCCCCCTGCCGCACACACACACATACACACACAGCTTAAAGGTTATTTCAAAAATAAGTACATTAAGTTGAGTGGTTTGTATAAGTGTGAGTTCATTTCACTGTGTATGGTAAGAAAAGCAGTACAGTACTTTATTTAATCTTGTGTTTGTTTTCTTCATGGTACAGCTAGCTAACTTCCTCACTCCTCTGGACATTATGCTTGGACTACTGGCTGCTGCAGCTCATGATGTAGATCATCCAGGAGTCAATCAGCCATTTTTGATAAACACCAAACACTACCTTGCCAATTTATACCAGGTAAGAATGACTCTTGTCATGCTGTGTTAAAAAACAACAACCCATAAATCTTAATCAAAGCCATTGTTCATTACTGTATTTGCAATGGTCTTTCTGTTTCTCCTGCCTACCGCTGTCTCAATTTCCCATCATTGTCTGAATGCATGGAGCTCTTCCAATTGTACGTGAAGCCAAGGGCCTACAACATGGTGGTCATTAGCAGTCAGTGTCAAACCAGTTCAGACCACTTGTATACCCTCCAACATTTCAGAGAAAAGAACTAGGCCGCATGTGGCCAAATAACATCCGAGATTGGTGAAAATATCAAAAGTTTTAATGAGGAAGATCACACAAGCTATGAAAATATGCCGCATTTTGCTTACCCCTGAGCCTACTGGGAAGGGCAAAACAAACATCCCACTCCCTCATATCTTTTCCTCATGGTGAGTTAGTCAACTCCAAACTACTCTTGCACCTCCGACTCAGTCTGCAGAAACTGAAGTAAGTTGAAGGCAAAGGAGGGGGCATTTTAAAATCAGTGGAAAAGGTGGAACAGATGAGGATTAATCAAGGCTGTCCCTGACAAATCAGTGGAGTTAGGAGAGATGTACTTGTCCAACCTATCAAAGAAGGAAGTGGCTAGTTGATAGCACTGAATGTATATGAAATGGGTGGGGTACTTACAGGCACAACTAATTCTCAGGAAATATCACTAGGCTTATGTGTAATTCAGACAAATGCAGAAAAGAGCACAGAGTATGATAATGTGGAGATTGTGCATCTTATGTGAAAACATGATTTTTTTGAGTTTAAAAGTTCTTTATTATGGTTTCAAAGATTAAAAGAAACATAAAACACAATCACCGACATCGAGGGAAGAAAGGGGGGAGGGATAGGATAACACAGGGTGTAGGGGAAAGAAAAAAAGGGGGGAAGGGGCAGGGGCAAGTGTGGGGGGAGAGAAATAAAAACGAAACACATTACATGGGGGTTGGGGGTAGTTTGGTTCTTGTAGGTTTTCCAACATGCGGTTATATTCTTAATCTTTGTCCTCCTCTTTGTCAATTTACTATTTGTGCCTATAGAAAAATACAAGTGTAGTGTAAAATTCAATATTCTTATTCGCGACCGGTCCATATTGCTTACGGCTGTGAAACCATATCTTTTGCCCTTACTCTTACCAATATTTACATGTGGCGGCCAAGATTGAGTGGAGCCTTCACCCTCTTAATACCAATTCAGTACTAAGTCTATCTTGTGTTCCCTCTTAAAATAGTTTTGTACTATCGTCCAATCTGTTTTTCTTATCGGGTTTTGCTCAGTATTTTTGAGTTCTTCTGTCATCCACTCCATTTGAGCGGATTCTACTACCTTATAAAGCCATTCGTCTTTCCTTGGTTCGCTAGCTGATTTCCAATACCTGGCATAGACCAGTTTGGCTGCAGTGGTTATGGCCAGAAATATACGCTTTTCATTGGCGTCGAGCTTGGATCCATAATCCCTAACAGGAACATATCTGGTTTTCTCTCTATCTTTTTTAGAAAGATTTTGTTTAGTTCTGTATTTATAGATTTCCAATATTTTTGAGCTTTCGGGCACAGCCACCATAAATGGAAGAAGGTTCCGCTCTGGGCCCCGCAGTTCCAGCATTCTGTTTTGACGTTTTGATATATTTTTGCTAATTTGTCTGGGGCCAAGTACCATCTGTATAGGATTTTTATAGGATTTTTATCCAGTTTTCCTTATATTTGTTTTTTGAAAACATGATTTTTTTAACTTGAAAATGTTTAGAAAAAAATTATCAGTGTCCTACTCCTCTGTGCTCTCCACAATTAACAAAATTAGGGTGTTGTGTGCAAAATGAGAGCTTGTGAATATTTTTTGTTTTGGACTCCTCCTCCCAGATTCCACCAGCCAGCATAGTTAGAAAAGTGACATTTTGAAGCTCTGGATTATACCAAATTGCAAATTTTTGCAAGCCACAAGTTTCATATTTTCTAGTCAACATATTTAAATTGCTGCAAATGCTTTCTCTTTGGAAAAAGGAAAAGGGGGAGAAAAACATATGAAGCCCTGGATATTACTCTTCCTGATCTGAATAGGAGAAGAGAATCAAGGAGAAGAATATGCAGATATTTCCAGAGCAGTTTACATGACTTCTCTCTCCAATACAGAGACGGATATAAATCAAGAGTCCAAGGTTGTAATCAGATGGCCTTTGAAATTGAAACTCCAAAAGCTGTATCCATTCTTTCAAAATCTATGTACAAAATTCCCTGTAGTAACTAAGCAGTATTACCTTTGAATGCAGAGAGTTTCACTTAATTCAAAGCACCCTGGGGATGTGTTACAAGAGTACAGACTAAAGTATGTACCTGATTAAAGTACCTGATGGCTTGTTCAACAATACCCATTAAAATTAAATCAATATAAAAAGAGCCAGCTGACCCATTAGGCTCTACTTTATGGCTATTAAATATTATAGCTGCTATCCTACAGTGGTGTGTCATTTCTATGTATTTCACTGGCCTCTTGGAGTCATGTACCGAGAATTGTTACTAATTTTGGAATACAACTTAGAGAATGCAACCCAGCAATTCCCCTATTGGAATGGCCCTTACTATGCAGTCAATATGGCAAGGGCTATGCCAGTGAGAGAATTTTAAGAGTAACATTTGCAAGTTGTGATACTGCTCACTTTAGTACAGTGGTTCCTGACCCTTTTTTTGATCAGGGACCACTTTGATATTAGTCCAAAAGGGTTACAAATCAGTTTTTGGTCAATTTTGGATTCGGTCTGATTATTTGGGGTGCTGATTCAAACATTTGCACTGGATGGACTACCTATGCTCTAGTTTATAATACAGAGCATATGCCATCCAGTAGTCATCATCTGCTCGCCCACAGAAAACCATATTTAATAATCTAGAGCTGATGTGGTCTATCCAATGTAATTTTCTGAATCACCACCCGAAATAACTCCAGGAACGGGTCTAAAAATGAAGAAACAAAGGCACCCCTGCTTCCATGTACCACATGGAACAGCTCTGCTCAGAGGGAGGGAGGAGGAGAAGCAGCAGTAGTCAGGAGGTTTGTTGTCACACCTTTCGTGGGTAGTCAGCCTCTCCTCTCCTGACATCCCCTTTGTCTTGGCACTATAAGAGGGTTTTGCAAGACCAGTCACTCTCATTGGAATGGTATAATAACAATGAGGCCATGGAACATATTTTAGTTCTTGGGACCACTGGTGGTCCACGGGCCACAGGTTGGGAACCCCTGCTTTAGTGGAACTAGTTTGGAAGTTATTAGTCTGCAGATTCCTAGCAGAATCTTGATTTTATAGTTAAACTAACTGGTAAAAAAATAAGAAAGGGGTCCTTTCTTGGAAAGCCTCCCTCCCTTGCTGTGTGTTTTTCTTCTAGGGATTTCAGTTGTATAACAGTCCAGACTGTCCTTCCACCCTAAGATAAAGGAACAGGCAGGGCCATGCAAGCCAAGGCTATGAGATACTCTGCGACTGGCTCAGCTCTCTCTGTTGCTTTTGACAAGCCATAGTCAAATGTAAGACCAGACATGGCAAAGTCAGTAGCAAAAGGATTGATGCATTTAATTAATAGTTACAATTGTAAAAAGGAGCAAAATTAACTATTGGCTGCAATCCAACATCCCCTCAGTGTAAATATCTGCATGTGGAGAGATACTACACTAAAACTATGCATGCAAAATAGCAAGACTGTATAACACTTGTCAATGGCTGAATGTTCATGTACAATGCAGAGTGTGCAGTGCAAAACCACAATGTGTAACGTCAGTGTATGTGTAACTTTGCTTCTGCCACAGACAGCAAAATGCAACTATTGCACTAGAATAAATAATTTGGCAATATGTATAGCATGATGTAGGCATGAATATCGTGAACAGGATGTCCGCCAAAATGTTTATAATAAATTGCCATATAAATGAAATGTTAAATGTCTGAACTAAAGGTCTAACCAGAATGAAGCTGAGAAATACCATCCATGATTATGGCTGATTTATTAGTGATTCATATGTCGATCCCAACAAATGTCTCAAGGTTCAGATCTTCAGAATTCAGTTTCGTGGGACTTGTGAGAAGCCTCTGTACAAGGTGGGCATGAATGAAAGGCTGGAGAATCTTTTTGGCAGTGCCCTAATTGTGCCCTATGCAGTGTCCAGGCAGAAATAATATCTGGTTGCAAAGAGGATCACCCACCTTTGAAACTGCCCTTAACTCATACTAATTTAAAATCTTTAAACCTTGGTATTTACTAAACCATCACAATAATTGTCTATAACTTAATTAATTAATAATTTAATGATATCTGTCTCACTGGTGAGACACAGAAGAGGGTCCCATCAGCAAATCTCAATCCTTGGTAGAAAGGCACAGCTGGATCCCTCCCAGTGTGTTTTCTCTTATCCTTTCTGTCACTCCTGTAGATTTCAACTGTCTTCCAGAAGGGAACAGCATGTGCTAGGCTCCATCATTTCCCTCCCAATGTCTAAAGGTCTGATCTGAGCTTCTAACTCCACAAGGACAGCAGAGGAGCCTTCAGCAATGATGACAAGGATCTGGGATCATGGCTCCTGCTGTGAAAAATGCCTTCTTATCTTATGCAGACTTTGTCTCTAGTTTTTATAGGCAGTTGAAAAGGAAAACATATTCCCCTCCTGCTTTGCAGTCTTGACCTTGCAAACTCACCAGCAATCATCAGTGTTAATCATAGTATTAACACCAAGCCTAACAAGCCAAATTGGCATGTGCTTAACAGCATTATGTCGCCTACTTGAGGGCATCTAATGCTGTTACATTGATACAGCTAATGAGGAAGCCTTGATTCCCAATCTGTTTCAAACAGCTGTTGGGCAGCATTCCAAGTATCTACTGGAGCTTTGTATGCATAACTCTGGTTTGGAAAGAGGGCGAGGAAATTAGTTTCAGCACTTTCCCAACCAATTAGGGATCTGTGCACAAAGGCCTGAAGCTTTATACACATGGCATCTCTTGCTTCATCATAGTGAGTTTTATTTAGTGTATTTTTTCTTGCTCCTTCTCCAGAATGTCTCTGTACTAGAAAACCATCACTGGAGGTCTACAATAGGCATGCTCCGGGAATCAAGGCTGCTTGCACATTTGCCAAAGGAAGAAAGGTAAGCAGTAGCACTACAGGCTGAGAAAAGAATGGTATGCCCATTGATGTGGGTTACACAAAACACTATGAATTGGTCAGATTTACGGGGTTTTATTAGATGAACAGGTTAGTGTCCAAGAAATAAACTGAGTCTGTGTAGCCTTTATAGCAAAAGTCATAAGGAAAAATAGGTTATTGAAACCACACAATTCAAGTAGTATGGTATCCATTCTAGTCCAGTTACCCCATTACCACCATTCAGTTGTGCCTACCCAGTTTGTAAACAGAGGAAATAGGAATACAATTGTCAGTGCTTTGGGGGAAGGTAATGCCAAGTTGAGGGGAGGGTCCTGTGGAACCCTGGGGTTTGTAGTTTGCGAAGAAGCTAGATATTTTCCTTGACAGAGAATTCCAAACACTTGTCCACAAACTGGAAATCCCAGGATTCCATGGGATAGATCCAAGACAGTTAAAGTGGAATCACAATGCTGCAATTATTCAGTGTAAATGGTACCCCAGTTGGACTATGGCACAACTTCCAAATTTGACTTAGAATGAAACTTAGGCAGGCTGAATGTCCTGGGTCCAAATGAGACGCGAGTCTTCAAATTTCTAAGCATCCAAAAATATGAATACTTCCAAGAAGATGATACCAAGTAACTATTTATATCATCTCAATCATCAGACCACATTCATATTCCTTCTCCTCCCACTGCCTTTTAAGTGAAAGATGCAGCAGTGGTGGCAACAGTAATGAGAAAAAAGGGAGACTCTCTTCTTTCCTTTGCTCTGCTTATTTTTCCCTCTACCACTCCCATCAACTAGCAACAGAAATGTTAGCTATTCTAGATTTAAAAGCAAAACAAATTATGGGGTGGAGATTGTCGCCCATCAGATATGGAAGGGTGAGGGTGTTATCATAGACCTCTGAGCAGATACTACCAACATTACAAGTGGAAAGGAAGGGTAGGATCTGCAGTCCGAATTACCTGGAGAGCTACAGCTGCCTCTTTTGATTGACATGAATAACACTTCACTTAATGTGCAACCCCCCAAAAAAACAGAACCCCGATCATGATCTTTTTCAAAGTCATGTTTGACCATGCCAATCTCTATACCAGCCCCAAAATCCTCTGCTTCTAAAGAGGTCATAAAAGCTCTAAGTAGTTCCTTCTAAAGGACATAAAGTCTCCATGGTGGTAGTGGGAAACTCTGAGAGGATGTATCATGAGGGATACATTGGTACTAGTTCTGGTACAAGATTGTGGTGTATTACTTAGTGTCAGACATGGAACTATGGGATCAGGGGGAGCAAAATGGGGACATTATTTCCCATAACAATTCTTCCTCCACCATTAATGTTTCTGTCAGTGCATTGCAAATATCTAATATTGCAATAACTTAAAACTTCAATTAAGCATTTAGAAATAGTTTGGCCATCTAAAGAAAAGGGTCAAAGTTACCAAGAGAATAGGAACACAGAAAATATAAGAGTTGTACCTGTAGAGGATCTTCACTGCATTGCTCTCTACAATGCTAGGCATTTGAGGACCAGAGGAAAATTCAATTTGGGGCTGACAGGATTTTCATTTGATCAAGCAGTACCCCCATTTTGTTCCCCACCCATGTAGCAATACTTCACCAATATCTCAAATAGGACAAAAGTATTAAACAATTCTTTCACAAAAGATGGCACTTTTTTTTCTTTTTGAAATTGCAGGCAAGATATTGAACAACAGCTGGGCTCCCTGATCTTGGCAACAGACATCAACAGGCAGAATGAATTCCTGACCCAGTTGAAAACTCATCTCACAAATCAGGATTTGAAATTAGAGGATGCTCCAGACAGGCATTTTATGCTTCAGGTAAATGGTGATGGTTTTTCCCATCATTATAATAATAGTTATTTTCTAGGCATTTTTCTTTTCGTGACTAACAATGCAGTTATACAAAAAGCACTGATAGCTTATCACTGGCTTGTCAGAGTTTGGGGAAAAGGGAGACAAAGTTCTGTGCTCAGTGGTTTTGTCATGTATGAATATATTCCATGCATACACTTCCCTTCATCCGGAGTTAAAACTATTGAAACCTAAGGCTTTAAGTAATATTGTTTAAAACAGTGGTTCCCAACCTTTATTTGAGCAGAGACCACTTGACCAGCGACCACTTTGACCAGGAGCGACTCTCCAACATTAGTACCAAAAGGGTTATGAATTGGTTTTTGGTCAACTTTAGATTTGATCTGGTTATTTGGGTGCTGATTCAGAAATTTGCATTGGATATACCACATCAGCTCTAGTTTTTGAGACAGAGCATATGCCATCTGGTAGTTGCAACTGCTCACTCACAGAAAACAATATTTAATAAGCCTTGACACTACAGGAGGGTTTTGCGGGTCCAGTCAATCTTGTTGCAACTGCGTGGTAATGGAGAGACAGCAGAGCATATTTTATTTCTTACCGACCACTGGTAGTCCACTGGTTTAAAATGACATACATACCTTGAGCTGTTCAAAAATTAGGAAACTGCCTTATACCAAGTATGCTTATATGTCCATCTAGTCCAGTATCTCTGGAGCCCAGAGCGGTTTACAGCATAAAATCAATAAAACACCAATAAACAGATAAAAGACGTATACCCAAAAGCCCCCCTCCCCACAAATGATCCCGGCAAGCAATAATACGCAGAGGCAATACATGGCAGGACGGTATGTTGGCAGCTGGCCACTAAGGAGGCATCAGTTGGGACCAAATGCCTGCCTATATAGCCAAGTCTTCACAGACTTGCGGAAGGCCAACAAACCCCGTAGTGCTCGTATCTCCTCCGGCAGAGAATTCCAGAGGGTCGGAGCGGCCACTGTAAATGCTCTCTGCCGGGTGCTCGACAGCCTACAGATCTTAATACTAGGTACCTCTAGTAGATTAAGCCCCTCTGAGCGCAGTGATCTTCTGGGTTTGTATGGGGTAAGACGCTCCCTCAAGTACACTGGCCCCAAACCATATAAGGCCTTGAAAGTTAGAACTAACACCTTGAAGGAGACCCGAATTCGATGGGAAGCCAGTGCAGTGCACGCAGGAGTCAAGGGTATTATCAGTTGTTGCTATGGTAGTTAAAGCAAAATCATATCACTATAACCATGTAGTGTGAAAGACCATGGGGGTTTTCTTGGGGATCTTCCATTAATGTACTAATCAGGCTTAATCCATTTTAGCTTCCAAAATCAAACAAACCGGGTTTGCTCAGAGTGGTAGGATGGAGGGAAAGGATTAATGCAAAGTAATGGTGTCTTGGACCCAGACTACTGAGAAAAGTCTATTCATAATTTCTGGTAGTTTCAGAAAAAATAAACCAATCTTCAACACATTATTAATGATAGTGAGGGTTCTCCAACTTGTTCTGTTTAGTACAGTGTTTTCCTCATCTTTCCCTTCTCCTCGTCCGACCATTTCCTACTATTTCTCCTTTCTGAAATTCATCCAGTGTCAATATTTTGCATTCATGGATTGCTTTCCAGAGGAATTTTCAGAAAACTTATGCAAAAACTTGAGAGTTTTTGTGAGCTAAAAATGAAGGAACTGGGCTCCATGGGAATCCGGGATCCTGCTGAGGAGAAACGAACAGTTCTCATATAAATTCCATAATCACAGATTATCATAAGTTGCTAAAAGATTCAAGCTAGTCCCCCATGTGAGTGCATTTCTGTACTGCTGAGTCAAGATCTAGATGTTCTCTAAACTTTAGATGGTTCCCTTGAACTAGGGTCTGACTGCAAGCATCATGGAAGTATTTCATATCCGTTTTAGGGAGGGCCAGTCTTAACTTCTTCTCCAACTCATTCCTCACAGTCCTCACAGGAATTAAAAAAACAATCTTGCAACCAGCTATGAGCCTGAGACAATTCAAGAATGCGGGTATAATTCTGAGAAATGCCATGAGAGCAAGATTATTGTCTATCCTGCTTTTAGAACCAAGAGCTGCTTCTTCTCACTTTATTAGAAAGAAGTACAACACATCTCCAACTAATTTTAATACTGCTACTTTTTTACCTATAGAGAAGGCAGGTGCCACTAAACTCATTATTTTCCTGCTTGTTTTTCAAAAGGACTCAAACTACCCCCCCCCCAGCCATAATGCAGTAGTTAATGAACACCTTAGAATACCGCCACCAAGCGCCATTGTGATTAACCTTAGAAGTATATTTCATTGACTATATAATGCAATTAGAAAATGCTTTTGGGCTGACACCTCTATATAGCTTTTAGCAAAGCTAAAAGATAATAATCCCATTTCAAATGGAAAAGACATCACTTAACATATTTGTTACTTCTTGAAGGAAGAAGAGAAGAAAAGATGATGACAAAGTTGATACTCCCACTTTAGAAAAATAATTATAGCATACCCTGCAACTAATACTGGTCTTTGATCAAAACAAGCTTTGTACAAGAAATCGTTTACCATAAAAAGGAGCAACTGCTAGGAGCACAGACTTACATGCTGTACAGGCGGATTGTAGGGGCAGATCCTGGAAGACTGCACATGGTAGAGAGCTGTCAAAGGACAGAGTAAAAGCACCGTCTACTGTGCACTCTGTAAGGCAGCCCTCTGCCCTCAAGTAAAGCAAAAGTGGCCACCATTCATAAAAGGGAATATGGAGCTATTTTAAATTGATTTTAGGCAGCTTTGACAGTAAGCAGTATTTATTAGAGATTTGTTTCTACCATGTCTTCTGTTTCTTCAGAAGCATGAAACAGGAAGCCCTCTCCCCACATGACACAATAGCATCCGAATTTGCCTCCTTGCCTTGGAAAGAAAGTGTGTGTGTGATGGGGCGTGCAGGCAGGCAGGCCCGGAGCCTGCATGCCTCGCCACACACGCCCTCTAGGATAGTGTGGCAGGCGTGTGTGGCAGGGTGTGCGGGCAGGCCTGGAGCATGCCTGCAGCTAAGCGCCTTTTAGTCTAGAGTAGAGAAACAGCAGTTGTCAGATAAGAAGAAAGCAAGCGAGCCAGTGGGTGGGAAACCCCTCCCCCACAATGGTCCGATTTTTGGGGCCCCAAACTGAAAGAGCCAAAAACAACCTTTCCATTTTCGGGAGGCTCACAAAAAACAGATCAGGGCCCCCAACAAAAGCCGGGACATGAAACGGGCTAGTATCTATGCAGGGAAAAGACTGGAAGAGCACAGAGTATTTTTCAGGTAATGGGAATCACAAACCAAACAATTTGAATTAAACCTCCATATTGTTACTCAATTATTTATTTATTCTTGCCCTAAAGCAGTAGTTCTCAACCTGTGGGTCCCCAGGTGTTTTGGCATACAACTCCCAGAAATCCCAGCCAGTTTACCAACTGTTAGGATTTCTGTGAGGCCTAAGTGGTCAGAAGGTGACAGGAGAAACCTTCAAACAGGTACAGTTGACAAGTGGTTAAAAAAAAACCCGTAATCCCTCAGTTTAAAGAGACAGTTTGAGAACCATGTCCATTTCAATATGGCGAAAAGGCTACATTTCTGAATGGAACCCAGTGTGACCAGATTTTTGAGAACACTGTTAGTACAGCCTCATTCCTTCATTATATAAAATCTGGATATAAAATTAACGAGAATGGTAACAATATTAACCTTGCAGATATTCACATTTAAAACTACTGTAATAAATGAAAACCCTATTTCTTAAACAAGCCAAGGTATTTCTATGCTTTGGAAGATAAGAAATGCTCCAAATCTTTCTTTAGCTTCACCTCACCTACCACAGGATGAAATGATTGAAATGATCTTCTTTGTGAAACACTTTTATTCAAAGTTGTAACAACCCAGGAAATGAACATAGAGAAAATGGACAAGTGAGAATAGAGCAAGGGGAAAGTGAGGAGGCCATGCAATCCCAAAATTAGACAATAGAACAAAAAATAAATGCCTTTTTGTCTCAAATTATGATATAAATGTCAAGGGATCCAATGACCAGCATAAAATGGCTGCAAAGAAGATATCTTGACCCAGAAAGAAAATGGATCTTTTTTTTATAGATAAAAGGGGAAATCTGGATCAGGCTGTTGAATTGGCCTGTGCAGCTATTTATGGAAATGAACATCTACTTGGGATAGATAATGTTCACCTCTCTACTAAGTCTTGGGATAAACTAGGCAGGGAGAAAATTCTCTCTTTAAGGTTATTACGTGGAATAAATAAGAGTAGGCATTCAAGCAAAGATTTGTTGTTGTTTATTCGCTTCCGACTCTTTGTGACCTCATGGCCAGCCCACGCCAGAGCACCTTGTCGGCCATCGCCACCCCCAGTTTCTTCAAGGTCAAGCCAGTCACTTCAAGGATACCCATCTTGCCCTTGGTTGACCCCTCTTCCTTTTTGCATCCATTTCCCCCAGCATCATTATCTTCTACAAGCTTTCCTGTCTTCTCATTTTGTGACCAAAGTACTTCATCTCCAGTGAACAGTTGGGCATTATTTCCTGGAGGATGGACTGGTTTGATCTTCTTGCAGTCCAAAGCACTCTCAGAATTTCCCTCCAACACCTATCTCTGGTTGTACTGATCCATTTAGTTTTCATGGCAAGAATACTGGGGTGGGTTGCTATTACCTTCTTCAGGGATCGTATTTAGTCTGACCTCTCTACTATGATCTTGCTGTATTGTGTGTCCCTTCACGGTTTCGCTCGTGGCGTCATTGAGGTGCTCAAGCTCCAGCACTGCCACAAAGTAACGATCCTTTGCAAACAAAGTTACCATGAAGTTTTAAAAGATTTTATAGAGCAATTTCAGTTTGAGAAACATGTCCTACTAAAATAAAAAATTTTGAATACTTATTTTATAAATAATATTTGTACTGAGCCTTGAAAAGGAAAGAGTAGATGAAAGGTGTCCCTCACTATCAATTTCCTTTTTTCTTCAGGTAATAACTAAATTGCTCACCCTGTCATATAAAATTGATTTGGCTGTTTTACTTTGGTTTAGATTCAAGTTATTTCTACTCTGCAATATCTGTATGCTCATGTTTTGAACTAGAAAATCTATAAAACAGACTTTGAAACATTTTAAGACCTATATAGTGGATTGGAAATTTAAATTTCCTAGAACTAATCTAATGCTAGCAGGAGATCTTTTTAGTAATGGTGGTCACGTCTTTTTTCATGTTATTTATAGAGTGCTATTGACATTTAGTTGCATTAGTTCAAATGATACAATTACTGGGATGCTGTGAGTTTTCCAGGCTGTATTTATTTATTTATTTACTTTATTTATATTCCGCTCTTCTCACCCCGAAGGGGACTCAGAGCGGATTACAGTACATATACTTGCAGACAATCCCTACAGTTCAACATATGTAGACATATTTTTAGACATATATTGACGAACATAGACGAACAAAGAGGCAAACTTCTGGCCACCAGGGGGAGCTGACGCACGCCTCATTTCTCTCAGCGTTTTTTCCCCAGCGTTCCTTGTTGTTCTTCCGCAATCTTCAGCGACTCCTGGAATTCTTATGGCTTCATAAATCAGCCAAAATTTGCCTCCCCACTTAATGTGGTACCTTTATCTCCTACTTGACAAATGAACTGTCTTTCGGGCTGCAAGGTCAACAGCAGGCTACACTTAAGGTTGGGCACCCACCCCGACCCGGGCAGGCCTCAAACTCATGACCTACAGGTCAGAGAGATCTTATGTAGCTGACACTTAACCAGCTGCACCACTTCCCGGTGCAATGTTCCAGAATGTATGGCCATGTTCCAGAAGCATTTCTCCTGACGTTTCACCCACATCTATGGCAGGCATTCTCAGAGGTTGTGAGGTCTGTTGGAAACTAGGCAAGTGAAATTTATATATCTGTGGAATGTCCAGCGTGGGAGAAAGAAGTCTTGTTTGCTTGAGGCAAGTGTGAATGTTGCAAATGGCTGCCTTTAAGGCCATTAGATGCTAATCAAGTTGGCCAATTGCAATATTCACACTTGCCTCAAGCAGACAAGAGTTATTTCTTCCACCCAGGGCATGTGCTATATATGGGTCTGACTTTGAAAACTGTTTGAAAGCTTCAAATGATCCAAGGATCTGCAGCCGGATTGCTACATGGGGCTGGCTACAGGAAGCATGCAACTCCCTTGTTGCAATTGGTGCATTGGACTTTTCTATAGGAAAAGTTTTTGGACTTCTATAGGAAATAGGCTTGAAAGTAACCACCTATCTTTTAACCTCACCCATAATGTCTAGTCTTGTAAATAGTCGAGAATGTCTGTATTGAGTTTTAGCTTAAATGCAATAGAAGTCACTATGGTAGTCAGAAGAGACAAATAAATTAGGACTGCTGGATTTTCAAATTGTGCTGTGGATGAAACTTGCACTCTTATGGGGCTGAAATAATTAAATTACAAAGACATTGAAACTTGTCTTAAGTCAGAAACAAATCACCCAAGAAATGCTTTATAAGAAAAGTGCTTCTGAGTGGTTTAATAAGATGTGTTGTATAACTAAAAAAACAAGTTATAAATGTACAAGATAGGAAGGGAAATTGTCGCGCCTTACCCTCAAGAGTATTATTTGGTAAGAAAAGCAATTTGAAATTCTGCTAGCTGAGAAGAGGAAAGATGCCATACAAAATGGGTGGAAGGCATTGAGAGACCTCTCATTAAGCAATAACTCTACAAATTGCTTTGAGTACTGGCACTTTGGGTTATTCTTCAGGCTCAGGTGGCTTTAATTTCTCAGCAGCCATTTTAGCTTTATCACATTGTCTGGGGAACAGCCAATGGCATATACATTTCCTCTGGGTCTATATAATTTGACAGAATGGGACCAAGGACTCCAATCAAAATATCTGCTCATCTTCTAGAGCAGGCTGGACTTTGTAGCAAAAATGTAATGCTTTGTCCTATTATGAAGAAATACTTGGTTATAGACACTGGAGCTGAGTCTGGAATATTTCTTGGCTGATTAACAAAGTTAACGACAGAGATAGTAGTTTTTCAAAGAGGTAGAAATATTATTTTTGGTAGTTTTTATTGCTCAGAGGAAAGTGATGCATTACCTAGCTTGTGTGTGCTCCTGGATGCAACTCCTGGAGACATGGATTTTCATGGTAGCTAGGAGTGCAGTTTGCACCAGCTGTGTTTGTTTTTTTGAGTCATCAGATATGGTCACTGTGACAGCAGCCTACATCCCAGTTGGATTACAAGCAATCCCCAAGTTAATAACAAGATACCATATGTAGTCGGGGGCGGGGGCTGAGTTTGGTTAGGGGTGGGCTGAGACCAACCCTTTTGTATATCCCAAAACCCCATTAGTGTGGGATATAATGAGCATGGTGATCAGATCATGATATGAATAAACCAGTTTAAATAAACCTAAGGGGACCACTATGAAACTGGCTACATGCCTGACTTGCATCTAATTTTACACACAAATAACTGGGTACTTGAGCATCAGAGGGTGGGAAATGCAGCAGCTACTGGTAAATTTCAAAATAAAACGATACCTGTAACATTACATTAATTGAGGCATCAGTAGGTTAAATGTTTCGAATATTTACATAACATTTTTAATATAAGATAAAACTGCCCAATCCTGATTAAAGCATTATTCTAACCTTCTTCAATGTAAATGTGCTTATCTACCCTTCCAATAATCACCATAGTTTATTTTAACTATACTCTTTGGGGAAAATGCTGTGTGTATATGAACAAGGAAAAGTGGGAAAGTCTGGTGGTGAGCAAGGAGGAAAGGAAGGCGTGTGCTGTGCCGAGAGAGGAGGAGGAGGAGGATAGCTGTTGTGCGGAAAGGTGAGGGTCTTGGCAGGAAAGCGTGGGGCTGAAAGAAGCCCTTCTTTCAGCCCCACATCTTCCCACCAGGATTCTCACCCGAGTATAAGCCGAGGGGGGCTTTTCAGCCTTCAAAAAGGGCTGAAAAACTAGGCTTATACGCGAGTATATACAGTAGGTTCTATAGGCTTGCACTTAAATTGAATTTGTAAGTCAGAACAGGTACATTTTTAAAGTATAAATCCAGCCAAAATTTATACTTTTTAAGCTTTGAATAGCATAGGGAAGGATTAACACCCCTGTGGGGTTTGCTTTGCTGTCTGTGCGCTGTTCAGATTTTTAAAAATTGGCTTGTTGTGGAAACAAAGATTGGTGAGAAAGCTGATAACACCTATAGGAGTGAATTTCCCTTCCTTCTCTCACTTCTTGTTGTCTCACCCCTGTTCTTAACTATGAATCATTTGTAAGTTGGATTTAGTAACTTGGGAACTGCTTGTATTGCAATGTGCTATATATGCACATGTATATGCCTTTGAAAACAGTTTGAAAGCTTCAAGTGATCCAAGGACCTGCAGCCAGATGGCTACCTGGGGCTGGCTCCAGGAAGCATAAAACTCCCTTGCTGCAACTGGTGCACTGGCTGCTACTCATTTCAAGGCACAATTTAAAGCACTGATTTTAACCTATACAGCTCAGGTTGAGGTTATTTAAAATGCTATATTTTTCCTTACACACATGACTGTATGTACTGGATTTTTAAAAATTTGTTATTATCTTGTGTTATTTTGATTTGTATGTCATATGTTCTTCAGTGATTTCATTTTATTTTATATAGTTTAACTGTTTTTAATTATTTGCATTTTGTGAATTTTAAAATGTAAAAAAATGTTGTAAATTGCCATAAGACCCATAGATCTATAAGTCTAATGCATATTTTAGAAGCAGAAGCACTTGAGTCCTTTAATAGACATTATTATATTATTGATTTGGATTAAACTTTGTTGAATATTATGACAATATATTGCTGTGCTCTACGAAAAGGAACGTTTAAGAAGCATTTTTACTTCTGAGGTCGTAGTTTTTTATTTTGCTTCTAAGCCATTTTCTCTTATTTAATATTTGCTTATATGAACCATATTTAATAACAAGAAATAAATTATAGTTTTCCTTACTAGATGGAATAATTCTTATTTCCAGATCTTACACTGACTTTCTTAATATAAAAATAATCTTTTTAAAAAAAAGTTTGAAGGAACGTATGGGACATGGTATGCTTGCTACATTTTTCTTAGCATATGGTACTTTCTTTTCAGATTGCGTTGAAGTGTGCAGACATCTGCAATCCTTGTCGGCTTTGGGAAATGAGTAAACAGTGGGGCGAACGGGTTTGTGAGGAATTCTACAGGCAAGGTCAGCATCTTGAAAGACTTCTCACCTAGCGATCTCAGCCATAAATCAGAATTTTGTTAATCGAAAGTGACAGTTTCTCAGCTAGACAACTTTGCATGTTCATTTGAAGTTGCCCACAAATATATGCTGATCTCATTAAAAGGACAAACAGGACACATAGAACTCTATCAGGATTAGCCTCCCTGTATCCACCCCAGTGACAAAGATCTCAGTCAAAGTTGGGAGGGTCTTGAGCCACAGCATTGTCCATTGCTACAGTCTTGCTTAAGTTACTACTATGCCATTTAGTAACAATATAACCCCATCTGAAAGCCCTTTCAATATCCGGTGGCTTTCAAACTAAGTGAAGCATCATCTTGAGATTTTTAAAAAATTGTGTCAGAAGCGAATTGAGACTATACTTCAAGTCACTTCTGGTGTGAGTGAATTGGCCGTCTACAGAGATATAGCCTAGGGGATGTCCAGATTTGTTACCATCCAGTGAGAGGCTTCTCTCATGTCTCTGCATGGGAAGCTGGGGCTCACAGATGGGAGTTCACCTGGTCTCACGGATTCGAACCGGCAGCCTTCAGGTATTCAGGTCAGCAGTTCAACCCGCACAAGGGTTTAACCCAAGGTTTTAATCCATTGTGCCACCGTGGCTCTTTCAATCTTGAGATAGAAAGAGGACTCAATATTTTTTTTCAAAAAGGTTTTCAAGAATCGAGAAACCCACATGAGAAGAATCTTAGACTGACGAGAATCTTTGCAATTCAAAACTTATTCTGTGCAAATTTTGTAGGTAATTGTTTTGCACAGACAGAAGCATTTTCTGTGTGGAAAAGAGTATTTCAGTGTGGAAACATTTGTTTCATGCAGGAAATGCTGTGCTATGCAGAGAAAATGCTCCTTTCAACACTACAAAAACCCTGTGCAAATTGTTTACAGAAGGCAAACCCTGTGCAAATTTTGTACAGCATTTTGTACAAAACAACCTTCATAAACTGGGGTTTTTGAAGTCTTCCCTTTAGCAGGAAATAATACAGATTTACAATTTAAATATTTTAAATTTATCATGAATGATCCAAGACACCAGCATAGCAGCTGAATGGCACCAATTAGCATTAAATGTTGGTGCAGGCAGAGTTTTCTATTTTCCCTTCCAGCAGATTAAAAAAAACAACAGTATCTTAATCAGGGGTATTTTCTGATCCCAATGGGAATTCCAATGTATTGAACAGTACAAAAATGTCTGGGTATGAAATAGGACATCTGCTCTGAGTACCTGTCATTCCTCTTTGCTCGCCAAAATATAAAAATCGCATATGTTATAGAGTTGTTAGCATTATTTTTTTTGTTTTAGCTGGGGTTTTTAATGTAAAAACTAATGTGCACAGCAGGCATCAGAAGTTTGGGGGACATTTGTATGTTCCATTCTGTGTGATGCCTGCAAAAAATATAGTTCTTGGGGCTAAAATCTGCTACTGTAAGGGCTAAACATACATTATTTCATAATAGTACTTTATTCTTTAGAAAGTGATGTATGACTAGGAGAAGAAGCTAACATTTTTTTTCATTTTCTATAAGTTTGGAAGAGTTAACATATCTAAATGAGGCTTGTATTCTCTTGCCGAGACTGTCAGACTGTGATTTATGTATAACACATGTGCAAGAAGCAGATTTGTCTTCTAAAATTGCTCCCTCTTTCTTGTAGGTGACCTGGAGCAGAAATTCGACATGGAAATAAGCCCTCTTTGTAATCAGCAGAAAGATACAATACCTAGTATACAAATTGGTGAGTGTAACTTTAAACCATTGACAGAAACTTCTGCCAGATGCCATAACATGAGGCACAAGTAAATTGATTCAAAATGTTATCCAAGGATGACTGACATAATCAGATCAGTTTTATAAACAACCCATAAGATTTCAGTGATTTAACCGGCATGAAAATAATGTAAAGCCAGATCAGTTTTTCAGTTCACTCTCATCATTTGATACTACATCAGACTAGTTAAATTTTGGGTGGAGTAGGTGGGTAAAGATATCAATGACAATGAAACCTCAGATCTTTCTGTAAGCAAAAAGAGACAACCATTTGAGAGCTGAAAGTTTGGATGGAAGTTTTGCTTTCCATACTTTTTTCTGTCATAGTTCTGTTTTTAGCAGATAAAAAATGGACCATTCTACTTTAAATTCTTTGAAATAATAATAATAATAATCTTTATTTATATTCTGCTTCATCTCACCGGATGGTCTCAGAGTGGATTGCAGTTTTAAATATATAAGGCAACCATTCAATGCCTTTTTACACAGTAAACAACAACATACAATACATAGACAGAGGTAAAGGCCTCCCCTTCCATTTCCAGCACCTGGAGGCGATGCTCAACTCCACCCATAGGGAGGTACTCTTGTTCCATTTTTTCCATGCTGAGGAGCCTGTTATCCATAGATGTCTCTGATTGTGTTGCTGGCATGTATGCATGGGGCTCCATTTTACCTCTCTACCAAGGCAGCACCTATTGATCTACTTGCATTTCATGCTTTCGAACTGCTAGGTAGGCAGAAGCTAGGGCTGACTGCTGGGAGCTCACCCTGACTCATGGCTTCGAACTGCTAACCTTCCGGTCAGCAGATTTCCTGCAGCTAGTAGTTTAACCTGCTGTACTATACTAGGATGAGGGAGAAAATACCAGAAAGAAGCATAAGATTAATGTCAGAGTCAAGGCCCTTCCATACAGATTAATGTCAGAGTCAAGGCCCTTCCATACAGCCAGAATATCAAGACAGAATAACCCACAATATCTGCTTTGAACTGGGTTATCTGAGTCCACACTGCCATATATTCCAGTTCAAAGCAGATAATGAGGAATTTTATTCAGCTGTGTGGAAGGGCCCCCAGTCCCAAAGGACTTTGCTTCTTGATGTTAGCAAAAATATATAATATCCAAAGTCAGACACTGTATTTTGGCACATGAAGAATAACCAGTATATGTACGTTTCTAAACCAAATAACCATTTGCTAACTGTTCATAACACCTCAAATCATCATGTGTCTCCTGACAAATGTAGACCATGGTGTGTGGCACATCTTATTTAAAAGCACTAGCAGCATTATGGGGAGGGAAAAAGAGACGACTTGAAGTAAAACCAGATGCTGTGGTTTTCTTACTAGCTATCAGTAAGGACAACATTTGTCTGAATAAGTTTAAGTCAAAAAGTGTGCCTCAGAATGCCTTTCAGTTCTAGACAAACGGTCTTCCGTATCTTCTGTAACAGGCTCACAAACAATTAATTAGGAAGCAAAGACATTCAAAAACTGTGTTGGGAAGTCAGAGAAGGTGGTTAACAACCGGGGTTGTTGTTGTTTGTTTTCGGGTTTTTTGCAAGTCATCCCCTTGTTAAGGATTAAGTTAAGTTTTGCTCACCCCCTTGTTAAGTATTCCCAATTTGCAACCATTCTGCAGCACTAAATTTCAGTTTAGACATCCATTCATACCTACATTTGCCATTGCCAGTTGGTTACATCTGCTTTGAAAGCCTAACCAAATGCGGATGCTTTCTAAGAATGGCAGTAGATGTTCCAAATAAGGGATGGGTTAGGGTTATAGTTATCTGAGAACTGTTGTCTTCTTACATGAAGTGGTAAAAGTAGTTGCATTGGGCAGGTTGCTTGTGTCTTTGTATCTTTTGTGTGCGTGCACATGCATATCTTCATATAGACTAATGGTTATAAACTTGTGCAACACATTGTTTTAGCTTATTTGTTTTAGTGTATATTATAAGCCATTTTGTCTCATACTGAGAAAAATGTGTTAATACTACACAAAATTGGCAAAATAAAATAAATAGGAAATAAACTACTAGTTCTATGCAAGGGGAAGAATTTTATGCAAATTATATTTTGTGGAAATTGTTTAAAATGCTACCTGTAGGAAGTATTTAGCATTCCAGTCTAATGCTCGAGCCAAGAAGGCAAAGGCAGGTACATGAATTGTCAAGGTGCTGTCTTGCCATACTGAGAAAGCCACTTTTAACTTTTTCAAATCTCTAATCTGAAATTACTACAACAGAAGTTTCCTTTTTTTGCCCAGAACCAGATTAGAATATTTGTGCTGTTCTGTTAGGTATAGAGATCCAGACTGTAACTTTGGTGCCTGTAGGTCAAGTTAAAAATCCAGCGGATGTTTGTTGTTCAGCAATAAATAATTTGTATGTCCATTATGTGCTTGCCAAGTAAGAAGGGTAACAGTAACCTTTCAGTGTTATGTCCACTGCTTATAATTAAGAATTTATCCTTTCAAAGAAGTAGTTGTCCTTTCCTCTGTACCTTGAGGGCATGTAAATTTGGCCAACTACAATAACAGCAGTGAGAGAGGAGGTTGTTCTGGTTGCCTCCCCCCTTTGGGCAATTCAAGTTGAGTTTATATTTGAAATGAAATTGAAACAATTGCATCCTTTCTGTTATATAAATATTAATACAATTAGCTTCACATACAGTGGACTTATTTAACCCAAGAAGCCCAGTTTTATTGGTTGCGTATGATGTTAATGAAAGATGGCTTCATCCATCATGTGGCAATCACAGAGAAGTCACATCCAAAAAAAGAAGTTTTTGACCCAAGAATCTTGGTCAACTGCAATTTTTATGTTTATTCAGAGTTCTTAGACTCAAGTTTTTATTCCAATGGTCACCATGAGAACACATAGTAAAACAGCCTTTTCTCAAATATGTGAAGTAACCCAAATAATTATTAAGTAAGCTCTTAGGACAAGGACAGTAGTTGTTGTGCTAGTACAATTGCAGAAATTTATTAAGAAACAGTTGGACTAAAATCAAAATGGTGGCATATATGGCCACTTCATACTTCTGCATAGTACACAAATACATCTTGATGCCTTCAAATCAATAATAACTACCATAAATATTTAAAGAGTTGCATTGCTCTATATATGAGAGGTGGGAGAAAGAGGAAATTATGTGTGGGAAAGAGAATATGATATTCTTATTCCTGCAGTTATATACTGGTACAGAACTACTGAAAGCCCCATTACAGGATCCCCATTTCAGGTCCCATACTTGGATGCTGGCTTAACAGGATAATGTGTTTGTAAAATAATTTAGGTGATGATATGCTGTGCCTCCTGTTTTCCTCCAGGCTTCATGACCTACATTGTGGAACCACTCTTTGAAGAATGGGCCAACTTTACTGGGAACACTCCCTTATCCGAAAACATGTTAAACCATCTGAGAAGGAACAAGACCAAGTGGCGGAATTTGCTTCATAAGCAACATAGTAGCAGCAGCAAAAGCACTGACCCCTCAGTTCAAAAGACTGAACAGGAAGAACAGACTTTAAACGAAGGAGGAACCCTGTAGTACTGGGCAGCTCAGCTCTCTATACTGCTGTGCAATTGTACCTTTCACAATAGTGAATAAAATCTTAAGGGTCTGTTGGACCATTGCAGAAAACAAGAAAGTAAGGGGGGAAGTGAAGCTACAAGTGTCCTAAGTAGAACCTGTGTCCTAAAGCTCCACCAGATCTCACTTCCTCATCTTATATGAAGCCATTCATCGCTTCTCATCACAAATTGCTTGAATGAGAAGCTTCTTTTGGTCACACTGAAGCTGGGTTGGTGAGCCGGTGCCAACTAGCAGGAAGATTCAAGGGCACAGCCCAAAGCAGTACATTCTTGATGATCATTTCCATTCACTTTGGGTCATACTATGACATATGTTTCTCAACAAAAAGCTTGGAGATCAATGTACAGTCTTCAGTCCGGCAGCTGGACTGCACATTCAAAACCATCACCAGCACTGTCAGAACTCAGAGGGCATCTGGCTACACAAGAGAAAAAATATATCTCATTTTAAATAAACAAAGCAGTTTTTAAATTTTTTGTATTTGGTGCATTGGAAAAGGAATCTTTGAAAACCTTGAAGTAAGGTTATTCTGTGTACACAAAGCTTTTCCATCCTGGTGCCCATTAATCATTTTATGCCACTTTAGATTTCAAAAAACCCTGACATTCTTCTCACTGCAAGAACAGTATTTCTTATCAAATCAAAAGGGAAGAGTTGTATAGTTTAAATGTTTCCAGATGTCTCTTTTGATGACTGTATCCGTGACCTGTTTATATTCGCACATGTAATGTCTCCTGTATATATAAAGTGCTACTGATTCCCATATCAAAATACCCAAGTATTATGGGAAAGCTACCTGTATAAACAATGGCACTGTGAACAAAATACTGTTAGTTTTAGTATGGAAGCATTTGTAAATATGTTATAGTCTATTAATACACTCTTGTTTGCAGATAAAGGCCTTAACTCTAGCATCCTTCACTTTCTGTTGGCTATTAAGAGTCTTATCTATTCATCATGGTCTGTTTTCATTTGTCCAGCCAAGAATCACATAGAAGTTATAGCCACCAGATTATTTTCTTTTATTTAAAGGTTCGTATGAACTCATAGTGTTCTGCAGATTAAAACAGATGCAGCTCAAATCAGCTATTGCCGTTCCCCAATTCAAGTAGATGCATTCAAAATTTTACAAGATCTTGCCTTATATTGAAAAGCCACAGCAAACATAAGCCAAATCAAATTGGGAGGCTGATCCTAAGTTGGGTTGATCTATGCCAAATCAACAAATGAGGGTTATACCATAGACATTGATTTTCCTGAAGTTAAAGATTTATTTTATTGTTCATATGTATCACTGCAAAGCTATAGGTAAAGGTTTCCTCTGACATTAAGTCTAATCATGTCCAACTCTGCGGGGTGGTGTTCATCTCCATTTCTAAGCCAAAGAGCTGGCGTTGTCCAGAGACACCTCCAAGGTCATGTACCACTCTGAAAATGTCTATTAAATCTGTCCTCAGCTCAGTTCCTTCTATCATAAACTGAGATGTACTCTACCTGACAACCATTAAGGGTCGTTTTGAAGTTAAGGATTGCCTTCACAATCATAGAACATTGTATACCAAAATACAACTCGAGAAATATAATAGCAATTGATCAATCATCTAGGAAAGTTTGTGTCCATAGTCATTTATTCAATTTATATTCTACTTTTCTTTCACATGTGATGTGTAAGGTGGCTGACAATAAAACAGAGCATAAAAGGTCTCCATTATCAAAACTCATAAGCAAGTCCGTTAAATGCTTATCAGTAAAATTAAGAAATCAGCCCCATAAGTTGAAACTTGTTTCTGTAAGTGGAAAGGTCAGCCTAAATTCCTAAGTTGTTGACATATATAATGTCAATACACAATTATGAATTATGAACAGGTTCTTAGAATACACACCCACAAGGCAAATCGTATCTTAGTGGTAGCATGACTAATTGTTAGTAGTTTCAGTAATCCATACTCCTATAGTATTATTTTACCAGAATTTTAATGGAATAAACAAGAATCCACAAATATACAACACAGAGTAAAGAGTATTTGCACGAGAATTTTATCAGTGAGGAACAAGAAAAAATCAAATAACTAGTGGATGAAATGCATTCGCTTTATGAAGAGGTCTATTTACTCAGATATATACTTTCAAAGGCTGAGAATATTTTGCAACTGAGCCATAACCTGGGTTGGCTGTGGAGCTGGATTTAAATTCCAGGGGCTGTAGGGAAGAAAAGGAAAGTGGTTACAATAAGGGTTTTAGAGATTCAGGAGGACAGGATCACAGGGTACAATGTACTTTTTTGCAGTTACCTTCATCTTGGTTTAGTCAGACTCACCACATAGAAATAGCTATGTTAGTTTGAATCAGTATGTAAAGAGATCTTGTAGAGATCTCTGAGACTAAGAGAAAGAAGTTCATAGCATAAGCTGGACCTCATCAGATGGCAGCTAGGCTTCATATCCATGTGCTGAGAAAACAGAGCCCCACGGGAGCCCAACGGAGGCCATCACATGGCGTAAGGGCACTTTCAGTGGGAAAGTAGTGTGAAGGGGGAAACAGAGAAATCGTTAAATTGCTGAAATTCCATAAGGCATTAGTGTCCCCGTGTCTTGGTGAAGATTCAAGTCAACCAAATAACGACAGAAACAATGAAAAAGAAGGTAGAAATGACCCAATTCCTTAATATTTAACTTCATTTTATAAAGGCTTATCAGCCTATTTCCATTATTGATGACATGGTACATTTCCCATTCTATAATGACAAGGAACTCCAGAATCTTCCCAACTAAAACTTGTATTTTTCTGAAATTGGTTAGTATTGTGACCAATTTCAGCAAAACAGTTCTGAGTAAATGTATTTAGGGAACTTGAGCCTCGAAAGCTATTACAGAAAAAAAATGGACAGGGAGATGATGACTTTCACACTATCTGGGAAACAGGAAATACTTCTCAGGGCCAGTGTGTCTCCCCCCCCCCCCTGCATTCCTGAGTGAAGAAGCCAACGTTATCTTGCAATGTCTAAGGTGGCAAGCAAAGCACATCCCATTAGCTGCAGTGGCAGGTGCATGTCCTAGCAGAGCCACCAGCCAAATGCTTCCCTTGCACCTGTCCAGGGAGGAAGAGGAAGACAGCAGCTTAATAGAAGAAATGCACACCCTCCTCTTCCAGAAGATGGCAGCAATTACCATAGTGACTGTCCCAATGCCCAAGCAGCTATGAATGATCAGTTCTGCTGTACAGGAACTAATGTCTTCCTTAATGATTCCGAGGACCCACAGAACCAATCAGAAAGTTGTGTGTCTGACCAGGGACCCTCTTCTTTCAAGTATATGTTGGTCATATTGTAAGATGGTCAAAATTTTACCATAGAGAAATTTATGAACACATTAATTTATCTTTTCACAACAGCCATGACACAACTGAAGACACACACTCATTTTTTTTTAAAAAAATTAATGATTCCTTTGTTGCACCATATCATGAGGAGATCTCCCCAGGGAAATTCACAAGTCACTAAAGAGCCTGGTCTCTTGCACAACAGCTACAGGATGTCCACTGCTACAAATCCTGACTGCCAACAGAAGCAATGGAAGGAACTATAGTGGCAGGGGGTAACTGTTATCTTTCAAAATGTGCTGTCTTAACAAAGCTATAGCCAAGAACTGACTTGTGTACTACAACCTGCAGTCCTTCGGGTGTTTTGGACTTCATTTCCCAGAATTCCTATTAAACAAGCTGACTAGGGTGTACTGGCTCGACTCCCCAATGAAGAGACTTGTGTACTTGAGAAGAAAAGGTTGATACTATACTTCTGTTCAGTAGTTGAGGGATGTAAAATTTATTTTGAATCTTAATAAGGTTTTTTTTTCCATGTCAGGAGCAACTTGAGAAACTGCAAGTCGCTTCTGGTGTGAGAGAATTGGTCATCTGCAAGGACTTTGCCCAGGGGACACCCGGATGTTTTGATGTTTTACTATCCTGTGGGAGGCTTTTCTCATGTCCCTGCATGAGAAGCTAGAGCTGAGATGGGAGCTCACCCTGCTCCCCGGATTCGAACCGCCAACATGTCAGTCAGCAGTCCTGCTGGCACAAGGGTTTAACCCATTGCACCACTGGGGGCTCCTATCTTAATAAGGTTACTATGCAGTCTGGAAGGGGTTTCTAGTTAATGAGCTACACGGAAATAGGCCTATATAAATGTATCACAGCAAAGCTATAGGTAGAGGTGCCAAATAAGGAAAAGGGCAAACCCCAGATTGTTTTAAGACCTCTACACTGAATAGGTGGGTTTGATTTCTGTCTCTTTAGCCCAGCAAAATGTTTTGGTGAACACTCAATTTGAGCCAGGATTGTGGGTCCAGATGTAAAGGCACACTGAGATTCATGAGCTAATTTCAAAACGTAATTTTATACTGTGTTTTGTTAGTCATGGAACAGACATTCAGAAGCTGGTTAAGGCAGGCTGAACATACAAGCAAACCATTCAGATGTGAAAAGCTGATGGCAAAACTGAAAAAAAGCAGTACTTTTTTCATCAACTACTTCTGTGAAAACATAACCTCTGATATAATAAAATACATAAAGGAAAGATGATAGCTAGATTTATGTGCACATGCATAGTTCACATTTTAGCCAGCATGGTAAAGCATTTTCTTTGTGTGAGATAAAAAAAATATGCATTTTAGGCAGAAGAACTTGCAACAGATTGTCAGTAGTATCAGTCTCCCAAATGGGGAACTATTTATTCAGATCCGTGCAAGGGAAAAGACACATTGTGTCATGTATAAAATTTGGACCCAAATGCTAAGGAAGCAAGTCGGGCATATGACAGAATGATATTTTCATGTCAAACTTCCATCATTAGATGTGAATTTAAAATAAAACTTTTTTCCAGTAATCAAGGTGTCTTGCTAACCTATTCTACTGCCATAGAAGTACTCTGATAACAATGGATCTCTGTTCCAATTAACTTTCAAGAAAGTAAAACTATACCCATAATGCTGGTATTGATTCTACATTATCCATTCACAAAGGGGGGTAGGGGTAGTGTTTTGTTTGAACGGCAAATACTAGAATCACCCTGGCAATGCTGCTTAAGAATTGTAGGAGCTGTAGTGTAAAAGACAACTTCTCCAAGTGTGAATATGGAATGCATGCTATCAAATTTGTGTGTAAATTTGCTTTGTCCTGGCACCCAATACGAGATTATGTCTTCAGTTTTAGTTGCTAGATGTATCAACGGTTTCAGGCTTTTCTAGTAATTAAGATCTTCTGCACTGCATAATTTAGCAAGTTTCAGATTTCTAGGCAGTGGGGATGTGAGTTTCTTGAAACCGAGCACATTTAAGTTACATCTGCTAACAAGAGCACTATTGACTATCTTTTCCTACTTTTTCAGCAGATAAAATGCCACTGGTTCCCTTTATCAAAAAATTGTTGTACAGGTTAAGTATTCCTTATCTGAAATACTTGGAACCAGAAGTATTTTGGATCTTTTCAGATTTTGGAATACTGTATTTATATTTCAAAGACATATATACATACATACTACTTTGGAGATGGGACCCAAGTCAAACACAAAATTAATTAATGGTTCATATATGCTTTGGGTCTTGAAAAAGGAGGAGGAGGAGGGAGAAGGAGGAGAATCCACTGAAGCTTGTGCCACAAATACCATCTGCCTGTAACAAAAAAAAACTGTCAGGATCTGAAAAAAAGTTACAAAGTCTGAAAAAGTTACAAAAAATGAACACTTCAAACTATTCTGGGACTTCCTAATTCAAAACTGGCAGAGTATTGGAGCATAATTCCCCTGACCTATTGATCGTGGAAAAAATAAAGTGTGGATGTTGCAATTTCAGGTGACAGTAGAATTGATGAGAAGCCATGGAAAAGCTTACACGATAGGAGGATTTAAAGAGAGAACTGCGAAGACTCTGGCACAAGACAGTAAAGGTGGTCCCAGTGGTGATCAGCACAGTGGGTGCAGTGCTTAAAGACCCTGGCCTGCACTTAAAAACAATCAAGGCTGACAAAATTACCATCTGTCAGCTGCAAAAGGCCACACTGCTCAGATCTGCACGCATTATTCGCCGATACATCACACAGTCCTAGACATTTGGGAAGTGTCCGATGAGTGATCAAATACAAAAGCCAGCATAGTGATCTTTTTTGCTGTGTACTAATCTTGGTGTATCAAGTAATAATATTTTGATATGCATCCTCTAAAGGCAATTTTATACAATATTTTAAATAATGTGAATGAAACAAAGTTTATGTACACTAAAAACAATGGTTTCATTATCACAGTCACTCATGTACCAGTCACCATTATTTTAATAGAGTACCAAGCTTGAGGAAAAAGCTAAGTTATAAATGAAGGGGTTGCATATGAATGTGCCAGACTACAAATGAAACTGCTGCATGGATACAAAACCTTATAGCAATCAGTTTGGAAGTGAAATAATGCCAGCTCACAGTGCTTCTGCATACACAGGAAGTTTTCTAGATAACCATATTTGGAGAAAAGACAAAAAATTATTAAAGATGAACAGTCCCACAATGAATTTTGCTTATTGAGGTCAAGTGAATGAATGCTGAGGGAGTAAAATCACAAATGGTAGAATGACTAAGAGAAGAGTAGAAATTAGAAAACTAAAAGAAGGACAATGGAGAAAGGAGGTGTATGGATACAAGGCTATTAATGAGCAGTATACAGACAGGGCACTAGTGGTCTCACATTTGCAAATTCTCTGCATAGTTCTGCTGATTTAAATTTATTTATTTATTATTTAGATTTATATACCACCCTTCCCAAAAAGGCTCAGGGTGGTTCACAACAATGAATACACAACACAACGTAGTTAAAAACAGAATAAAAACGGATTAGGACCAGAAAATATTTATAGTACGCTTCTTGTAAATCTCAACAACTTCACAAACAAAAGGACAGGACATTTGGTTGTTCAGCAGAGGAAGTGCCTGTCTATTGAATAACATATTGTACATGAAAACGAAAGCTACTTTTGCAGGTGGTGTTTGATTGCCCTCTGGTGGTTGGTTGCATGTGTTAAATCACTCCTAGAAATGGACAAAGTACTCTTAAAGCCCCAGTATATAATGCAGATTCCTCTAGAATATGATGCATGTCAGGAGACAAGAATAGTCACCTTATCCAAAATCTAAATAATTTTAACACCAATGGAAAGTAAAACATGCAAAATGTTTTGTTTCCAGACAAAATGATTGAAATCAAACTGTCACCCATGAGATTCCAGTTTATAAACTTGTCCAGATGGACGAAATACAACTGTGGCTGAATACTGTAAGGCAAACTAAATTCAGGGCAGACAGTTCTCCTGATAGTGTCAACAAACAGAAATTTCCTGTAAAACACCAGCACTATAACCGAGTATATATTTACGCTTGAATACCCACATGCATAGATCCAACTGCCATCAAATGAAACCACGACAAATTGGTGCTCACCATCCTCAGTAACTGCACTTTTCTGAAGCTACAAGCTAAATTCCCTCCATATGTACAGTAAAAAATGCACTTTCAGAAATAAAAGCTATAATTTTCAAATAGAATTGTTAATTACAGACAGCCGCCAAGTTGGAAACAAGGTCGATTCTGAAGGTTCGTTCTTGAGTTGAATTTGTTTGTAAGATGGAATAGGTCCGGCAAAAAGCACTCTTTGTAATTTGGCCATAAATTGCAAACACATTATAGTTCCTGTGTGATTAGAATACCTTTTTTTAAAAAAACAAAAAAACAATAACAAAACACCAAAGCTTCCAAGCAATGGAAAGGAAAACCAGAGTAATAGCTAACTCCAGGAGCATCTCTTGTTTACCCTGCCCCAGCTTCCTTGGGGTGTAATTATGCTGTGGAGTGAATACAGCTTGACACCACTTTAACTGCCCTGGTTCATTGCCATGGGATTCTAGAGTTGTAGTTTTACAAGGTCTTTAGCCTTCTCTGCCAAAGAATGCTGCTACCTCACCAAGCTACAAATTACAGCATTGCATAGCATTGAGCCAGGGCAATTAAAAGTGATGCCAGGCATTAAGGGCAGAGCAATACAGGGAGGAGGGAGGGGCATATCAATAGGAAGAACAAGGAAAAGGGGGTTGGAGAGATATCAATAGGAAGAAAAAGGAAAGGTGGGTGGAGAGATACAGGCATGCTTTGGCTCAAGTTTTCATGACAGGGAGGGAGGGGCTCATTCGCAACTATGAGTTGTTCATAAGTTGGATGTTTGTAACTCTGGGACTGCCTGTACTTTCTGCAATTAAGATCATCTTCTATATAAAAGGAAGCCATCCTCTACTATGGTTTCTCATCTTTCATTCTAACAGGTACGTTGATCAACCATTGGAGGTTGGCCTTCATCCTCTTATCCAGGGCCAGCAAACTGTCAATATTGTGCCATTGCTCAAAAGAGAAGCCTCAGGCATAATAATAATAAATTCAAAGAAAGATACGGACAGTAAAAAATTTAAAAAATAAAGCAATTATCTCTTCAGATTCTGAAAAAAATTCCACAGCACAAAGAACTTGAACTAGGTATGGCAGAAGACCACCTTCCCCAATAGAAAATGACAGTATCATAATTTATAATGAAGAGTTGTTTCGTCTCTGGTACTGGAAATCTTCTGGACCTGAACCACATGTTGCTGGAAGATTCAACAAATCCCATACATTGACTCAACAGGTTGTCCATAAGCAGTAGCGCTAGATACTTTGAAAAGGATAAATTTGAAGATTTGCATTATCAAAGTGCAAAAAATTTATCTGATTTTGCACCTACTTTCATGATTACTAATGCCTTTTTTACACACTGCAGAACTCTACCAAGATCATTAGGTAGAAACTGAACACAAGAGATTTGGGACAACTTTGCCATCAATGCATCTGTATTGTGACGCCTCTGTTCAAAACCTAGAGTAAAATTGATAGACTGATAGGTTCAGTAGCTGGTGTACAAAGACCAAAATAATAAAGTGGGCCTTCAGTACCTGCTTGGTCTAAGGACTTTGTGGATGCCAACATCTGTAAAAACTAGTCTCATTATACAGAATGGCATTCCTTATATAAAATCACAAACTCAAAAAAGTGCCTTAGAGAGCCTGATGATCTGTGAAATGGTGGCCGACTTTTCTGATACCTGCAGTATCACATATACTGCACAGCAATGTCTTCTGATGCAGTAATGATGTAGCCCCGAAATCCTAACAATTGGGCCAACAGATTCAGGATCAAAATCTGCATTTGTAACATGTTACTCACTACCTGTTAAATCTATTCAGTCGTGGTAAACCAGATTCCTGCAACCTTGCTCTGGCATTAGGCGTGCTTTCATTGCAAATTGCCAGACTCAGTACATGTTTGGTATTTTCTGCATATTCTACTTTAAATTCTAAATGCTTACAGCACACTATAAATTGGATAATAATACAAGATAAACTACTAGCAGAGGCATGTAATGGTATCAACACAGCTTTCTCAAGGGTGACACATTTTTCAGATCATCAGACTGCCATACAGACATATTCAAAGTCCAAACTACAAGCTCTACATTTATTGAATTGCTGTGAGTTTTCCGGGCTGTATGGCTATGTTCCAGAAGCATCCTTTCCTGACATTTCGCCCACATCGATGGCAGGCATCCTCAGAGGTTGTGAGGTCTGTTGGAAACTAGGTAAGTGAGGTTTATATATCTGTGGAATGTCCAGGGTGGGAGAAAGAACTCTTCTCTGTTTGAGGCAAGTGTGAGGCCAGACTGAATACCATCAGGGCCAGCTAACACCTCCCAACAAGGGATTCCCCCAGGCAGGAAGCAGCCAGGCTTTGAAGCTACAAGGCCATTCAATGCTAATCAAGGTGGCCAAGAGCAACATTCACACTTGCCTCAAACAGACAAGAGTTCTTTCTCCCACCCAGTGATTCTGGTTATGAAAGCCTTTGACAACACAGTCTACATTTATTGCTAACATATTCCTAAATTTTCATAGTATCTCTTTGTAAATGGAGATGTGGAACAAAATTATTTCTATTGTGAGAACAGAGTATGTAGATGATAACAGAACCAGTAAACACGAAGCAACAAATTAGGACAAATAAATGCTTTAAATCTTTGTCAAGGAAACAAATATTCTGAGTTGATTCTTTGATTCCCACCCCCACTTTTTTTCCTGACACTTAAAAGATTTTCACTCAAAGTAATCACTATTAGGTATAATGTCCTATGAGTTGGACAATTTACTTTTTTGGAAATGTACTAAGAAACATGCAACAGATCGTCAGAAGGTTAGCATAATTTAGCAGACTCTGGCAAACACAGATTTCTCTATGATAGGCGTTCGTTATTATATATAGAAGACATGTGTATATACTGTACTCATTTTCATAGCATTCCCACTGTGCGCTGTAAAGAAAAAGACCTTATGATTCTTGATGGAAGAACTGTGAAATCTAAAATATTAACATCATGGAGAAAGATCACAGCCCACATATAAAAGAATTTATTTTAAAAGCTGAATACACTGGGTAGAAAATGTGCAATAGAGATATTGGATAATGAATTTCAAATACACCCATATTTTCCCTGGTTTCTTTACAACCTATTGCTGCATTTATACATTCTTTTTAAAAACTAACATACTGTACTTCTTCTTCTTCTAGCAACAGAGTCTCAACCAAATAAACTTAAACACGTGCAGCTATTTATATTTTCTTTCCATTTTACTTTTTTCCTTAAATTTGCTTATCTAAGTAAAATCTCCATCCCAAACCATAACATAAAACAGATATTACGGTTCATTAAATTTAAATTTTTTATAAAAGCAAATTCCATGTGTACATGTTTGTTTTTAAACCCCTACAACAGCAGGCATTGCCTTATGTTACAGAAAATACATAAAACAAATGTAAAAGTAGTCCAAGCAACTACAGATAGCATGGCTATTTCCAGAGGTCCTAAGCATGGCTAAAGATGAATTACTGCCTTGGTAGTTGATGTATATATCAATTCCTCAGTTCTAGTGAGTGTCTGCTTCATACATGTTTTTGAGGTATGACAGCCAACCTGAAATCAAAAACACTTTTCATTTAGAAAGTTATTTATTAGTCACTTTTTAGCCATATAGTCAAACGTTTTATTATATATTAAAGAAAAAGATATTTAAGCAAACAGTGAGTTTGAAACCTTTACCCCTACCTTTCTTCTAATATAGGTGAAGCAACTGAAATCTTAAATCAGTGTTGAGGCAGGGTAATACGTTATATAAAGGCCAATAATTTGTTCCAGACAAGACAATGTTATTTTTAGTAGATTGTCAATTCAGTTACCCTATTCTGAACGGAATTGCAGTCCCTGAAAATATTAGGTCTTTAGTTTCCAGGTGTGATGATGGCAAGCCAACAGTTTGGTCTTGTGAAGTTAACAACGTTTTATTATCTATTACTAATAGAAAGATTGGTAGATGGCATTAAGATTCAATTTATCTTGTTACAAATATACTATATGATTCAATGCTAGGAAAACACTAAGGCCTACTCTGTCAATTTAAACACATTTCTTGGTGTGGTCTTTTGTTATATGTATTTTAATAGTGTTGTTTTTTCACTGTTTTAATCCTGTTGTACCCCAACTCAAGCAACAGGGAAAGCAATTCCTCCAAATATTGGGGTTCCCCTGAGTACTAACATGGCCTACTCTGTTTAACAGATGGTTTTAACATTACTGCTTATTGAGAAACCCCAATAAAATGAGTTTTAGCGAAGTATGCCAATTTGGTATACAGAAAACAACGAAGCCTAAAGATAAATCTCTAGAATGTTTAGAAATGCAGGGAAGCTTTAATTGACAGCATAGTGTCAGAGACAATAATTTAACTATGTTAAGTTAGTTTGTTACTAACTACTCTAAGTACTGTACTACTAAAAACTACAGCATAAAATATATGCATTTTTAAATAACTGTGTCAAACTAATGGAGATAAGATTTATAGAAGCAAACTTTCAATACAGTCAGTCCTCGAGTTACAAACAAGACAGGTTCTGTAGATTTGTTCTTAAGTTGAATTTGTATGCAAGTCAGAACAAGTACATTTTAAAATGGAATTCATTTTTTAGCATAGTGAAGGGTCAATTTCTTTTATCATAGGGAAGGGTTAAAACCCCTGTAATGTTTGTCTTGCCATCTGTGCCCTTTCAGAAGATTTTACTTGAGTGTTTCCCCTATGACAATTGGAATTTGAAATTTTGGGGTTGTTATGGAAACAAGAATTGGTGATAAAGCATCAGTGGAGACACCTTTTTCCCATGATAACTCTTACAGAAGTGAATTTTTCTTTTTAGGGGCAGATTTTCTCTCGCTTCATGTTGTCTTGCCCCCTGTTCTTAAATCATATATTTGTAATTTGGGGATTCTGTAGTCATCTGTGATATTCAAGTCCTTTCTGCAAAGCAAAAGCCCTCTGATCTCTTGTGTACACACTTTGTGTCTCCATCACATTTATCCTAATTTTGAACCTGTCAAAAATGGATTCTGATGCAAATGACCAAAATAATTCTTTGAAATCATATACATACCATTGGAGTGTCTGGACTGGAAAATGGGGATGCACCATAGGATATGTTTTCTTTATCAAATGAATCGTCATCATTGCTCCGGGATGCAAATTTCTCTTTAAGAGCTTCTGCTATTATAGCTGCTGGATCCCACTGTGACACCATTTTCTTCTTTGTTTTGGGCATTGGGGTCCCTCCAGGGGATCTGAAGAAAGGAATGATAATCTTTCCAGTGTTTAGGCACTACTATACCTAATTAGTAAACATGTACAATAGTATTTGTTAACACTTTAACAAAACTAACCCTTCTAATTCTAAAGTACAGTATTTTCATTCTTACTAGCTGTACCCGGCATGCGTTGCTGTGCCCTATTTAGGAGATGCGAGAAAGTCTGGGTATGTAAGGGTTGGAAATGATGTAACTTACGGTCTTGGTGGGGTGGCTGTGTCATTGTGGGTTGTTCTGGTGGGTGGGATGTTGAAGTCCTGTGGAGTTGTGTGTATTGTGTGTGAGTTGTGTAGTGGGTCTGTAGAGGTAGGCATCGCGAGTTGTGTGGCTGTCATGTTGTGGGTGTGGGGTTTGTAAATTGGAGGATTGGTGGTGTGTGTTTGGGATGGTGGTTGGAGAAGAGTGTGTGGTGTTGAGTGTGTAGTTTGCTGTTGTGAGTGTGCAGTGGTAGTATGGTGTGGATGTACGGTGTGTATGTGGTGTGTGTTAGTTGGTTGTACTGTGCAGGTTTATGTTTAGCAGTGGTATGTATGCGTTGTGTGTGTTGTGTGTGAGTTGTGTAGTGGGTCTGTAGAGGTAGGCATCGTGAGTTGTGTGGCTGTCATGTCGTGGGGGTTGTGTTTGTAAAGTGCAGGATTGGTGGTGTGTGTTTGGGATGGTGGTTGGAGAAGAGTGTGTGGTGTTGAGTGTGTAGTTTGTTGTTGTGAGTGTGCAGTGGTAGCGTGTTGTGGATATACGGTGTGTATGAGGGGTGTGTTAGTTGGTTGTACTGTGCTGGTCTCTTTTTAGCAGTGATATGTATGCATTGCGTGCGTTGTGTGTCTGTTGTGTTGTGGGTCTCTAGAGGTAAGTATCGTGAGTTGTGTGGTTGTCATGTTGTGGGTTTGATGTGTGTTAACTGAGTGTATTTTGTTGTGGGTGTCTTTTCCAGGCCTGAAGGGCAGGGGGAAGGCAGTAGTAGCGACCCCGCTCCTTCTCTCTTCACCCTCTGCCATCCGGAGGGTAGCAGCGGCAAGGCCAGCGCCCCGACACCTCGTCCTTCTTCACCCTCCGTCCTCTGGAGGGCAGCCTCAGCAGTGGGGAAGGTTCTTTCCCCCAGCGGAGAGCAGCGGCGGGCTGCGGCATCCCGCAGCACCCAGGAGCCCTCCGCGTGGCCGCTGCCGCTCCCTGGCGGCCGCCATCTTTTCTGGCGTCACTTCCGGCTGCCATTCTTTGGGCGCCAGTTTCCGCCCGGACCCTTTTTCCTGCCGGAGCGACTTCCAGCGGAGCCTTTTCGGCCGGACCGGAAGCGGTTCGGCCACCATGTTGTTTTTTAGTTTTTGGGGGCTTTTTTCCTCTTTTTCAGTTTTGCCTCCCCGGAGAGCCCCAGAAGCGACGGCGAGCGGCTGCCGGTCCTGCAGTGATGGAGGCAAAGGGAAACCAGGGCTTCAGTGGCGATCAGTGACCTCGGCAGCGGAGGAGTGGGCGGCCAGAGCCAGGGGGCGTGACCTCCGCTGGGAAGCGGCGCCGGCATTTTGTGTGGGCCGATGTCGGCCAATGGGATTCGCTGGCGGCCGCAGAGGACGCTGGGAAATGTAGTTTTTTTCATCGTTGTTTTGGGGGCATTCTAGGTTTTGGGGGGGAAAGTTTCTTTGCTAAAAACCTTCCTTGCCTGAGGCCTATTTTTGTTGCCAAGTTTGGTGTCTCTGCCTTGGAAGGTTTCTCTGCCTATGGCAGTCTTTCGACGACGGGTCCTCCTTTATATATATAGATAATCTCTGAATTTTGTTTTCTACAAAAATCCTTGATTTTTTGTGAATTTCCACCAAATTTTATACATTATTTTGCAACTAACTATACTACACATATTATACAATCCTTATGCAATAGAATGGTTTCAAGGCTTTGACAGTCTTTGAAGTCTTTAGTCACTTCAAATAACTCCCAGTTAGTCCTCATTCAAATTAAAGGCTGGGAAAGCCTAAACAGTTTATACTGAGGATGTACATCTTTGCTTTTTAGGTTCCAGAATTCACACCCTGATCAACTTACCTCTCAACAGCTCTTAATTTAACCTTGTTTATATCCTTCAGAACATCCATCATGCTAGGAACAGCCTTCACTTCCTGCCATTCACCATTGTCTGCAATATTTCTGGTCTTACTTGCAGCCCGTCGTTGTTTAATAAGCTCAATTGCTGAATTACTGGAATCAAAATTAGACTGCAATAGAGGCGGTGGGGGAGGCACAACGTCATTGCAAAGAGAGATAGGAGCTGGTGTAGACGCTGTTGCCTTGAAGAAACAACTAGAAATCGTGTTTGATGAATGCACAGCATCTGCGTCTGTTAAACAATTGAGAGACAATATAAGGAAAATATAAACTTGAACTGTCAATATATAAATATGAATTACAGATTTCAATTCCATTTGTTTCATAAAAATCAAGTAGACAGTACATATTGTAAAGAACAAAAATAACATTGCACATTTTAGGGCAAATATTAAGACAGAAATAGTGTTCAATTCAACAAGTGTTGCAGAACGTCATGCCACAGTCCACTTCAAAAAGGGTCATGACATGCAGAGGTTAATAAAATGCTATTGTATATAAAAAGCCACTGCTGCTTACAGTCAATTATTTCACAAATAATGACATTCACTAAAGTTAAAGTCATGAAAGTAGAGAGCCTTGTCTTCTCTTACTTCTGTGACTATGGAAATAAAAGTTAAGAGATGAAGCAGTAGCAAGAGCACATTCTTTACAAATATTTTTTTTCAAACAGCAGTGAGACAGAAGAGTCTTACAGTACAAGGATCCACATGAACAGACTTACAAGATAAATCATTTTCTACCCTTTGCACTGCCACAAGTGCAGCAATCTGTTTCCGAAGGACACCTAACTCGTTCTCAAGAGTAGAAATTTTTCTACATGTATCTTCATCCACAACAGTTGCTTTTTGTGATGCTGATGATGACACAGGACGCATAAATGGGGCCACAGCCTCTTTCCATTGATCGGATCTGGGAAATACCAACATACATCTTTGTAAGTAAATAGAAATAAACATTCAAGATTTACAGAACACCCATTTAACCAGCAAGTGAGTTCATCTGAACATATTTCAAGTATGGCTCAGTTAATGATGTTGATATATTCCTGGACATTACTTTTTAATATAAAGCTTAATACCAAAGGCAGAAATAATTGGAAAAGAATACAAATAATTCCATAAAACACAAAAAGAGAAGTTCAAAATGTTTAAGCAAAGGGTTTTATTCAAAGCTAACTATATGTGTGGGGGGGAAAACAACCAAAGAAAATCTGAACCACACAGGAATCATCTGTAGGCTTTTCCATCATGCATTTTCTTACACCAGCCTCCATTTTTATGATTGCCATTTTGGTGGTCCAACTTGAAGATCTTTTTAAAAAAACATATCCAAGGATGGGACATGACTAGTGAGTCAGATTAACAACAGAGCTGCATACTGAGTTTGCCCTCCAAATTGAGGAATGTGTAAGGCAGACAAAACTTATCTTGGACCAAGATGCTACCTGGAGCACCTCCAGTCAGTTACTGGAAATGAGGCTGATAATATTAGGAACTGTGCCCATCCCCCACATGCCATCTACCTCCAGTTGGGGTGTAGAGGTAACAAAATCATAAACTGTATATTTATATAATCAAAGAAAAAAGTGAACATTCTTGAAGTGAGAGATAAGCTGAAGATAATTTGAATACAACTCCCCTGCTGCGCCAGCTCCACTGGCTGCCAATTAGCTTCCGAGCACAATTCAAAGTGCTGGTTTTAACCTACAAAACCCTATACGGTTCCGGCCCAGTTTACCTGTCCGAACATATTTTCCCCCTATTTATTTATTTATTTATTATTTGCATTTGTATTCCGCCTCTTCCCGAGGGCTCGTGGCGGGTTACAAGACATACATAGTGATCGGCAGGCCACACTCATGCCGACTCACGAACAAAATAAAACAATGCTATAACCATAAAAATAACAAAAATGATACTAAAAACATCATTAAAACATTGTTAAAATTACACTAAGTGACAAAAACGGTAACACAGAGTCATAAATCGATTGAAGGCAAGAGGCGTTATATGTCAACCAAGGCCTGCTTGAAAAGGAAGGTCTTACAGGCCCTGCGGAGGGGGCGAGCTCCCGTATGGCTCTAGCCTCCTCCGGCAGGGCATTCCAGGCCGTTGGAGCTGCTACTGAGAAGGAGCGCTGCCTAGTTGATGATAGGCGGCAGAGGCGGATCGGTGGAATCTCCAGCAGGTTTTGCTCTGCTGAGCGGAGTGATCTCGGGGATCGTATGGGGCAAGGCGGTCCAAGAGGTACGCAGGCCCTAGACCGTACAAGGCCTTAAAGGTCAACACCAGCACCTTGAAGGTGATTCGGTACTCAATTGGCAGCCAGTGCAGTTGCTGGAGGATGGGCGTAATGTGCTGCCTCACCGGCACTCCTGCCAGCAGGCGAGCAGCGGCATTCTGCACTAGCTTGAGTTTCCGAATCGTCGCCAAGGGAAGGCCAACGTAGAGGGCGTTACAGTAGTCTAGTCTCGAGATGACCGTCGCTTGGATCACCGTAGCCAGGTCATTCCTGGACAGGTAGGGGGCCAGTCGCCTAGCCTGACGTAGGTGGTAGAGAACGCCACCCTGCTGACCGCGGAGACCTGGGTCTCCATGGTCAGCAGGGAGTCGAACTGAACACCCAAGCTCTTAACAATTGACGACGTGCTTAATTGCTCGCCGTCCAGAGTAGGCAACCGGCACTCATCCGGCCAGGCCGACCAGGCCATAGGATCTCCGTCTTCGACGGATTCACCTTCAGCCGGCTGGCCCGCAGCCAACCAGTCACGGCTTCGAGGCACAGATGGAAGCAATCGGTACGGTATCCGGCCTGCCGTCCATTCGCAGCAGAAGCTGGGCGTCATCAGCGTACTGATAACACTCCAGACCAAAGTCGCGGGCCAGCTGGGCCAGGGGGCGCATATAAACGTTGAATAATAAGGGGGAGAGAATGGCCCCCTGGGGGACCCCACAGTTAAGTGGGAGCCGCCTGGAGACCATCCCGCCCCCCTCCACACGCTGTCCCCGATCCCGGAGAAAGGAGGCCACCCATTTAAGGGCAGTCCCCCTGACTCCGGAAGCGGATAGGCGGTGGGTCAACAATGCATGGTCTACTGTATCAAACGCTGCTGTCAGATCTAACAAGACAAGCAGTGCCGATCCACCCTGGTCCAGCTGGCGGCGAAGTTGGTCTGTAATGGCGACAAGCACGGTCTCCGTCCCGTGCCCAATACGGAAGCCGGACTGGAAGGGATCAAATCCAGCTGTGTCTTCTAAGAACTGCTGCAGCTGATCCGCTGCTGCCCTCTCAATCACCTTGCCCAGGAAGGGCAAGTTGGAAACAGGCCGGTAATTGGAGGGAGCCGAAGGGTCTAAATTCGGCTTCTTCAGCAGCGGTCTTACCATAGCCTCTTTTAATCCCCCTGGGAAGACTCCTTGCTCAAGGGAGCTATTTAAGATCATGCCCAGGGGGCCGCGTAACCTCTCCTGGCAAGGTCTAATAAGCCAGGAGGGGCACGGGTCGAGGAGCAAGTAGTTGGTCTAGCTGCAACAAGTAACTTATCGACAGCTGCTGCGTCCAGCAATTGGAAACGGGTGAAGGTGGGCCGCCGAGTGGCGGCGGAGTCTCGAGTTCGCTAACTGTAGCAAAAGTAGCGGGATATCCCGGCGGAGCAACGAAATCTTGTCGGTGAAATAGTTCTGAAAAGCCTCAGCTGTCGGAGCCAAACCCCTATCATTTGGGACAGTAGGGATCGCTGTCAGAGACCGAATTATCTTAAAATGTTGAGCCGGGCGTGAACTAGCCGACTCTATCAAGGAGGAATAATATAACTTTTTGCTTCCTTGATAGCATGCTCATAAGCCTTTTAAACAGCTTATAAGCTGATTTCGAAGCTTCGTCACGGAGTCTCCGCCACACGCCCTCTAGCTGTCTCTTCCTCCGTTTCATCGCCCGCAGGTCCTCAGAGAACCAAGGCGAGCGATTAGTCCGAGGGATGAGAGAGCGTCTGGGGCGATTTTTCATCAAGGGCGGCGGAAAGACTGGCATTCCAGTGTTCCACCTGCCCATCGACGGAATCGCTGGGGGCTCCCATTCCTTAGAGCATTCAGGAACCGAATGGGTTCCATAAGTCTCCTCGGGCGAACCATAATAGGTTCGGCACCCTTACCGAGAGGTGAGGCCAGCTCCAGACGGACTTCTAGGACCTTGTGATCCGACCATGGAACCTCTATAATAGAGGCTGGGGTCACACCAATTCCGGCAGCGAAAATCAAATCCAAGGTGTGCCCAGCCTGGTGAGTGGGACCGGTCTTACACAGTGAGAGACCTAGTGCCTCCATGGTAGACACTAGATCCAAGGGCTACTGTCGAGGGTGTCGGCGTGACATTAAAGTCCCCCAGAACCATAAGCCTGGGGAACCGCAATGCCCACTCCGCCACCACCTCCAGCAGCCTGGGTAGACTCCCGCCGGTGCGTTGGGGGCACGGTACACCAGCAGGAAGGCCACACTCTCCCCACCGTCCCACCCCAGGCCAGAGCACTCCATGCCTGGAATGTTCGCTACCGGAATCGTCCTAGAATTAAAATTGTCTCGACTGAGGAGGCTAAGATCCTCCAGAGAGGCCCTGCTCTCGGTTCCGCCATCTTCGCAAGCGCAACTGGTGGGAACGAGAGACATGACCTTCTCTGTGGTGGCCCCTCGACTATGGAACTCTCTCCCAAGCAAGATTAGATCTGCCCCCTCCCTCTTGTCCTTCAGGAGGCTAGTGAAAACCTGGCTATGGAACGAAGCATTCCCAGAATAATGGCGATAGACCAAAGTGAGTGACCACATATGCAGATTGAGTTGAACTTGTTTTTACTTGGCAATTTGGCTTCTATGTATTTTACCTATATGTATTTTAATCTTGTATTGCTGTACGATGTTTTTAATTTTTGTATTAGTAGCACTGAATCGTAGCTGTTAGAAGGTCTAAGTCCCTCTACGGAGGTGAGAAGAACGAGATATAAAAGTTTTAAATAAATAAATAAATCTGTTCTAAAATATCTAAACATTCGTGAAAATCAAATCAGTTTTACTTGCCTGTATTTGGTATATGATTCTCTATCATCATATGGCATCCACAAGACATCAGCGAGGGATGGTGTAAGAGAGCTAACACTGTTTCTTTGTTCAGACTCTAAAGAATCCATACTTGCAACCAACTAAAGTAGAAAAAACTATTAAATATCTAATCTACATAGCACTACTATACAGCTTTTCCCATTAGCTCTGCAATGTTGTTTTCTGGACTTCATAGGAATACTAGTCCTCACATTCCCCCTTGAAGGAGAGGGAATGAGCAAACCAGTGCAAACAAGACAACCAGTACACGGATATTGAGGTCCTCATAAAGATTATCTTTAACTGGCTAACTGTTTTAGGGACAAGTTCATAATGTAGCTGAAACTTAAAAAGACAAAGGGAATGGTTTGTAGTGAGGTGGAAAATATCACAGAATCTCCACTGCATGCCACAAGGCACAATATGCAGTAAAGGGAATCTTCACAAGCAGGAAGAATGAGAAGAGCCACCAAATAGTGGCATTTTTTTGGCCTTGTTTGGAAGCAATGTTTTGCCAACAACTTTATACCCCTCAGCTATATATAGTTGTTGGACACATCTACAGTACACCCAATGGAACTAAGTGTGATATATCAAGTTCTCGTTGATTCAATTGATCTAATTAACTGGGACTAGCAAGTGATTTAGACACTGGTTGCAAAAAATGTGACTAAGGAAGTAAACCAGAACTGTGCACAATAAGGTTACAGGTACAATTTCAAGAGGTGTTAGACTACTGCCACCTGAACCTTTGTGAGCCTGCCCAAACTCAGAACTTAAGTACGCCATCTCAATTTTTAGGAGAACAACTACATAATATTTTATGTGAATTAAAATAGCTGGCAACATGAAAACAAAATACTTGAAACATTATTAAATATTGTTCAAAATTCACAACATTATTCAACTGTTACTCTGCAGTTATGGTGCTACTTATGTCAATTGTCCGAAAGCCTGATTTCAACTGTTTTCCATATTTATGGTGGAACTGTATTTTGTACTTTGCACATCTTCCATTATTAATCATTATTGTTTAATAATAAGCACTCTGTTATTATCCACAACTGGGGTGAACATTTTCTAGAGTCTGGATGATCATCCAATTTTCAATCACTCCACAGTCCCACAAGATGATATGTAGTCACCATTCTGGTTGAATGAAAGTGATACCACATGATTCTTGGTTACCTTTTAGGCCATTTTTGCTTGTTTTTTTAGCTTTTGGAGAGAGTGGCATTTCATCAGTGTGGAAGAGGCCTATTGATTATTCAGGGATGCAAGAGCCACACTTTACTATCAAGATGGCCACAATATCTGACCAAAATATTTTTTTCACACTTCAACTTCCATCGTTGATTTTGAAAACCACAAATACTATAGTACAGCTCTATATGGTTCTGGCCCAGCTTACTTGTCCAAACGCATCTGCCTCTACGTCCCACCTTGTAAGCTAAAATCATCGAGGGAGGCCCTGCTCTCGCTTCCGTCAACATCGCAAATGCGTTTGGCGGGGACGAGGGTCAGGGCCTTCTCAGCTGTGGTCCCCCACCTATGGAACACACTCCCAAATGAGATAAGATTGACCCCGTCCCTCCTGGCTTTCAGGAAAAAATTTAAATTGTGGTTCCGGGACCAGGCTTTTGGACAATTGACATAAGTAGCACCTTAACTGCATATGGACTGGAATAAATTTACGGCTGTTGATACTGCGTTTCTGTTTTATGGTTTTTTTTAAAAAATTTTTTTATTGTTTTATCATTATCGACACAATATTATACAATGTCTATTTACAGCAGATTCATGTTATTCATTTCTAGGTACAATACTTCAATCTTTAGCATCTGCCATTATGTTTTTCTTATACATTTTTGTATCCCTCACCGCTGTGCTCCCCTCCCCCTCCCCAAGCCATTGCTTTTACATATCATTCGTCCAAAATTTCATTTCTTCTTGTGGAGGTAACCTTCCTTCTTCCTTTTCTAATCCTTTTTCAATAAATTTTCTCCATACCTCATAAAAATCACTTTGTTTCCATATACCTCTTTTTACTTTTAATATACATGTTAACTTGTCATTTATTGCCAGTTTCCATACTTCCTTGTACCATTCCTCTATTTGTATATTTATTTCTTTTTTCCAATTCCTTGCTATAAGCAGTCTTGCTATTGTTAATAGGTTTGTTATCGCATCTTTATCCTTTTTTTCCAATTGTATACTATTATATAATGATAATAAAGCTATACTAGGTGTTTTATGGTTTTAATTAATGCTATATTTACTGTTTTAATTATTGCATGTATTTTAATTGTGATTTTATTATTGTAATTTTCTATGTAACAGCATTGTATTGTTCCTAAATGTAAGCCGTCCTGAGTCCTCCTTCGGGGTTAGAGAAAGGACGGGAAGAAATAACACAAATTTAAGGCTCTTTTTCTCTCCCCATTGTTCAATACAACCAAATTCATAAAAATACATTTGTTGACAAGATATATATCTTAAATTTAGCATTAGTCTACACATACCTGTAAGTGAGGCCTTGGACAAGGAGTTAACAAAAGATGTTTCCCCAATCTGCGAACAAAACTTCGGGTAGATCCATAATTTTTTCGTTCCCAAGCCAAGGGCATCTAAGAGACAAGAAGACTATTTCAAGTTAAATGAAAACATTTGAAATAAAGCTGTCAGTCAACTAATAAGCTTTAAATAGAATTTAATTTGAATCAAATCTAAATTACTGTGGTTATTACTAAAATCTCAATAATGATATATTTCTTCTGATGAAGAAGGCAAAAAGTTTTTCCAGTGGAAGTCCCCTGTGAAGTACATCATGCACAGAGCACACTGGATGTGACCAATGTGTATGTGTATATATATATATCTGAAGCCAGGCTCATTTTTCAAACAAAATCACAACTAGCAAACTAGCCCAAATAGGTAAAATGCACTCTCAGCTGCTGACATCACCTGTAAATCAGCTTGAAAAGTATCTTCAAAGTGTATAACTAAGTTTGGTACACGTATATAAAGATATACAAAAAAAATGTAAATCTACACAAATCAGCAGCTTTCTTAACTAACAACATGTCTTTCTTATCTGTATAATGTTTTAGTTTAATAATTTTAAGGAAGAATGCATTCTAAAATTGAAAATATAATACAGTATAGAAAAATTGCCCACAACACTCTTCTAGGATAGAACAGAGGTGAATAATTGATGCACCCTGACATATTTGTTCTAAAACTGCCGTCATTTGTAGCAGGATAGCCAATTGTGAGAAATTATGAAAATGATGATAAAAGGTTCTGAAAAGTAAACAAAAGACAGATGTGTAGGAAATTAAGCAAATAGCCACTAATTTTAGCAAAGGCACAAAAATATGACTCTTTAAAGAATTAGACCCAACAACTGCCTTGACATCCTCCAACGTTTTTTAGTGTAATGAGAACAGGTTAGCATTTTCAATTCTACCTGATCTATTAGGTCTGGGGAGACTTTTTCTAAAACAAGAACAGTGGAACACAAAAGGGAATTGGCATGAATGAAAAATAATTTGGAAATGCAGTCAACCTGACCAATACCCATATGTTTACAAAGCACTACTAGACAGAAGAGAGGAGAATACTGACAATCTTACCAAACATCTCCTTGAGATGTCACATAATTGTTGGAAGTGTGTTCTCGAGGCAGTGGATGAGGAAAGATGGGATCCAATCACATAAGCAATACGACCAAGACAAACTTTGCACCTTTGTAGGAGCTGTGAAAAGATACAGTTGCCACAGAAAACATGTATATCTATATGCCTATTCAGACATTCTCTAGAAAACCAAGTAGAATTGAACTAGGGAGAGGATCTGGACATGAGCAGAAGCATCACCAACCAAAACTGCACAGCCATTTGTTTTATAGATCTTGGTACACTTAAGGTCAAGATCTGGGAAAGACTGTATGTTTGTTTAGTGGAACATGCTGGCAGAGCTCCTGCAGTGATCCCTGACAAGGAAATGTTAGGAGTTAAAACATATTACTTTTCCAGGAATGTTTAAAAAAGGCATTTGGAATACAAATTATTTTTAAAGACATTTAAAGATATAGTATAATAGACAGGCTCTACATAATTATGCATTTTTGTTGATATTTGATATTGGATAATCACTGGTCAAATAACCAAATAGGGGATTATGACCTGTTAGGATCATAACCTATTGGATTATGACCAATTGGGGAAATCTTTATCTTTATTACTTTTAAGAAAAGGAATGTTATCCACATGTATTTATGCTTGGCAATTGGTTTTCAGCTGTTAGACTGTTATCCAGGTGACTCTGAACTATTAGGAACAGAGAATATGCCAATACACTATATATATATAAATAACTTGTTTTATTCACAACTTCATGCACTTAAATATACAGGCACATTTCTTGTTAGCTTAAACTTTAAAACATTTCAGTTGTGTCTTCAATACTATAGGGTTCTGGACAACTCTCTTTTATAACTACTTTCAACTGCCATTTTCAACCATCATCCCTCAACTGTCAACTTTTAAACCATGTTCTAAACAGTCCCTGATCTGTGTGGTATTCAGACCCTCCCACAACCTCAAGAACATAGTTAGGAAAAACTGCATACAAAAAAAAAACCATATACACTTCAGTAAATAAAACATCATTTTGTGTACAGTCAAATCATTAAACAGAGGAGGCTTGAGAAGGTTGCCTATTTCCAACAGAAGACCTCACTATTTTAAGAAAAGTGTTGTAGAAATTTATCTTTTTACACAAATGTAGTGAGGAGACACTTGGTATAGAAATGTTTCATACTTGTATTGCCTTGTTAGAAAGAGTAATAAATGTCTTTACAAATAAAATTTCTATTTTTAGAGATAGAATGTTGCTTTTCACAAATGATTATGAATCTTGAAAATATGGTCTTGCTATCCCTTTGTTACTATTAACAAAGTATCCCTTACTTTGTTAATAGACATGCTTCCTTACGATAACTTTGAGCAAATTCCCTACTTGCCTATTGATAGTTGTACTTTGATAAAAATATATTTGGCATATGGAAGAAAGGCTTGTTTAAGGGAATTAGTTTAGGCAACTGCTTCTATGAAGGGAGGGACTGGCCACTGTGGGAAAGGGATATAAAATTGTATTGAGCTTTGTTTATGTGCCTCTTTGAAAGCACCCCCCCTTTTTTTGTGTGCAAGAATTGTGATAAAATTATATAGTGCTTCATCATCTTTGCCCAGACTTGTCCTTGTCTTTCAGAAGTTTTGTGAGCACATTTAGCCACAGCATGTAGGGAATCTTTTTTCGTATGTCCATCATAATCAAGGCTAGGCACCATGTGCTTTTCCAGATATTATTGGCCAGCACACTTTACCATGTAGTATGCTAGTTTTGACTGCTTGGACTTGCAGTTCAAAATCTGAATGACACCATGATTCCCATTCCTGTTGTACATCTACAGGGATCTATAAGATAATTCAGCATGTGGAAAGCAGTGTCTGTGTGCATACCCTTGTCACCCCTCAGTTTAATAAGTCTGCATGTGTCACAAGCAAACAACTCCACAGATGTTAGGTAAATCTAAATACGAGGCTTTAATTAATGATGTGATTTGTTTCCTATCTTAAACTGCTCTCTCTCCAACAGAAATACTGAACAAATAAATGTCAGGTGCCTATCAGAAAAATGACATCACTGAATTTAAGAAGATTCTTAAAACAAATCACAATAACATCATGGACAATCCCATCATAAGGGAACACATTAAATAACTTTTGTGAAACATCAGAACACAAGTGCTTATGAAATTAATTAAGCCTTACACAATAATACATATTCCTTTTAATTTCTCTACAGATGCTGAAATGGAACTAAAATGGCTTCATTGAGGAGGAATAAATGAAGCTTCACTATCCCTGAGATTGCAATTAAAATAAACTAATGAAACATACACTATGGCTTGCCTAATTTATAAATAAAAAAGACATGATTCATATTTTAGAATTATTTACAGCACAGGCCCAAGGGCTCCTGCTTCTAAAGGAAGTGTGTATGAACATAACGGGAGTCTTGTAAAGCTGGGGGGAAAGTTGTTACTTACTCCCTTGACTTTTACGAGTATTTACATTTTACAAATATAACAAAGTGAACTGCAAAAAGATGCAATTATTGAAAGTGGTCAAAGAAAAAAATGGAAATACAGCTTCCCAGGGTTAGTAAGCCTCTCATTATGGCACAAATATGGGATTGTGGACATTTGTAGGACTTCTATAGTTTTGCTCTCACTTTAATACAAACCCTTCATGGAACATACTTTTCAGGTTTGAGAATACTGCACTATATACTTACCAGATCTGGTGGCACTCCATAGTATTCCAGCAGTTCTCTTAAGAGATTCAGCAGCAGAGACATTGACAAAGCAATGTATTATTTCAAGGTACATCAGTAACCATGTGCTATAACTGCAGGAGAGAGTTGGTTTGATAATGAGAAAGAAAATATAAACTAAATCAGTCTTTTTTTAAAAAAAAATTCTCAACTTAATATAAAAGCATTAGTAGCAAGAGAAACATAATGCCCTACAATAGTGTATTAGAAACAACTGAGGCAATAATATACAAATACAATGTGCTTTAAACTTTATGAGATGGTTGCGTGCTTGAACACCTTAATAATCTAAGTCTTTAGACTCGGCACTCTGGCCTGATCGTATTTCTACTATGACAATGTATCACCAGAGGACTAAGAAATACCATGATATGAATGCTAGTGGCATTCATGGGAAGTAAATACCTGTACTATGAGTCAGGCAAAGGACTCTGCTACATCTTAGAGATGCAAAGACCTGGGAGTAAAGTTGAGGAAAAAAAATACTTTCCCCCATTTTTTCCCAAAGCATTTTTTCTCAGATTTTTTTTTACATTCAAAGATACTAAGAATGTTGATGACCAAGACAATGTTTTTAATTGTTCTAAAAACAATATAAGAGGAAAATATATTAAATTGGATAATGTAATATCTACTGGTATTCTTTCTAGGTCTCTGTTTTTGTTTCTCAGTTCTTTTTGATGGCAATTGGTGGGTAATGTCTGCTACACATTATAGCAAACTAGATGGTGCAATTAATTTTGTTTTATTATGGTAATAAGTTTCTTCTATTTTACTGTTGTTGCCTACTTTTAATAAACAGAAAACACAAGATTTCCCATATAGTTTACAAGTTTAATAAAGGTTTAATTAGATATATGGAATGACGACGATGTGACGTAAACTGATTTCAACATCGCTGAGACTACAATTGTATGTTTTTAATTGTTAATTTGTTGTTATATGGTTATTGTTTTGGTTTGTTTGCTTGTGTTGTATTGAGGGCAGAGACTGCCTTGTGGCTGAGAGGGGCGGTATAGAAACGTGACAAATAAATAAATAAGTTCTTTATAGTTCAGAATTGTGTGACTCCATGTCTAACTAAAATAAAAATGTAAAATAGTAAATCTAATTAGTAATAATACTATAATTGTATACTAAACCTATCATACATCACACATTTTACGATCCTAAAGTACCAAATTGTCTATCAATTTGTAAATGCTGCCAATATGGCTTAAAAAAATTAATCTGTTTTAAAATGAAATCTGAATTTAATAAAAATGTTTTTAAAAATTAATTAATAAAACTAAATCGTGTATACCTTTTTTCTTTTTAAAAGATCCAATCTGTATGTTGTAAAATCCAATAAAGTTTATTTTAAAAAAATAAAATAAAACTAAAACATTGGTGGTGCTGATGGAGAGTTCCACAGATGAAGAACAGTAAAAAAAAATGGGCCAATAAAAGGGTCATTGAACAAATCAAGCCTCAACTTTCACTAGAAGCAAATATAAGACTAAACAGAAGCTTTTATACTCTGGCCCCTCCTGAATCAACGTGACTAATTAGAAAAGACAACATTTGGTAAAGCAGAAGGTAGTAGAAAAAGAGGAAAACTGCAGTCACAGCTCTGAGTTTGCAAGCCCTGGACAGAGCTGTTAAATAAAAGATGTATTGGGGGGTTCTCATTCATTGTTGTGTTATGTGCTTTCACATAGTTTTCAACTTATGGCAACACTTGTGTTACACATATCACAGGCAAGATTTATTATTTCCTTTCCACAAAGCTGAAAGAGTGTGACTTGTTCATGATCATGCTCTGAGTTTCCATGGTCAAACAGAGATTTCTTCATAGGGTCTTCATATTTTGAAACCAATGTGATGGAACATAACTTTTTTAAAAAATCTAAAGTTTAGAATTCCATATTTGAAATATTTGGTGATAGCGGTATAGTATATGCTTTAGTCGAGAAGGATATGAGTAGAAAAGTGACAAACTTTGCTACTGAGTAGCCATCAGCTTGAACATTTGCATGCCCCTCTGAAAACAAAACAGTGTTTCAACCAAGTAGCAAAAGTAATACACAAAGCACAAATGCTTTTGTCAACCTCCCTTTAAAAGCAACCTTTCATTCTCTCACAATTAGTAACAAAAATAGCATGTCAGAACAAGTATAAATTGATATACAAAGGGATCTTGCAGTGACTCTGAAACTGAGGGGGTTTGTAAGTCTTCTCCGCCTAAGAATGCCTGCCCTTCAGGAAATTACACAAGGAGCCCCTGGTGGCGCAATGGGTTAAATCCTTGCACTGGCAGGACTGCTGACTAAAAGGTTGGCAGTTCAAATACGGGGAGTGGGGTGAGCTTCCATCTGTCAGCTCCAGCTTCTTAAGTAGGGACATGAGATAAGCCTCCCACAGGATGGTAACACATCTGGGAGACCCCTAGGCAACATCCTTGCAGACGGCCAATTATCTCACACCAGAAGCAACTTGCAGTTTCTCAAGTCATTCCTGACATGAAAAAAAGAAAATGACAAATCCAACAATTCCGTAGCATTAAACTATAGCAGTTAAAGTGGTGTCAAATTCAGTTATTTCAACAGTGTAGATGTATGCTAAGTCTACTTCCTCAAACATCTAATCTTAGTTTACAAAAATTTATGCAACCAACTTTTTTCTGTCTCTAAAGGTGCTAAAGGATCAGTGGTATTTCAGACTAACGCAGCTATGCCTTTGAACTTTCATTGCCTTAAGCATTCAAAGACTGCTCTTTCATCAGAAGTAACTAATGGTAAAAGTTTCCCCTTGACATTAAGTCTAGTCATGTCTGACTCTGGGGGGTGGTGCTCATCTCAATTTCTAAGATGAAGAGCTGGTGTTGTCCGTAAACACCTCCAAGGTCATGTGGCCAGCATGACTGTACAGAGAGCCGTTATCTTCCTGCTGGACCTATTGATCTACTCACATTTGTATGTTTTTAAACTGAAAGGTTGGCAAAAGCTGGGGCTAAGAGCAGGAACTCCCCACATTTGAACCACTGACCTTTAACCTGCTGTGCCACGGGGGCGCTCTGGGATGTATGTATATATACACATACAGGTCAGAAACAGACTTCTGGAAGTTAGTTTTACAAAGTCTTGAGCTTCCTCTGCCACAGAGGACTGATGCCTCACTAAACTACAACTCCCAGGATTTGATAGCATTGAACTATGGCAGTTAAAGTGGTGCCAGCAGCATTTTCTCTGGCCTGGCTCAGCTACTGAGGATTCTTCTTGGTGTTGCAGCAAGCTTGGAAAGGGTTAACCTGCCCCCCAAATTGAGGTAAGCATCACAGACTTATGTGATTATCTGTACAGGCATGCTGAAATACAGCCCACAAAATATATAGCAATAAAGCTTCTCAACCATTAACATTGCACAAGACTGTTGTATTTCCTGCCAGGGGTTAATAACAGTGTACCCAATGGGATTTTGTTTTGTTTTACAAAGGTAGGCACTTGGGAGTGCCTCTGGTGTTGCTCTAAGAAGGTCCTCCATTTATTTATTATTTATTTATCATTTTTCTATACCGCCCCTCTCAGCCCGAAGGCAACTCGGGGCGGTTTACACAAGGCAGTCTCTGCCCTTCAATCAAAAACACAAGCAAAACAAAACCAAATAATCATATAACATAACAATTAGCAATTAAAATACAAATGCAGTCTCAGCATCACGTTCAAATCATTTTCCGTCACATCGTCGTCATTCCATAGATCTAATTAAACCGTTATATTTCATCAGCAAATGCCTGCTCAAACGGCCAGGTCTTGACTTTCTTGCGAAATGTCAGGAGGGAGGGGGCCAATCTGTGTGATTTTATCTGTTGGAAACCGCCTTGAGCCTCGGGAAGGGCGGTCTAGTAAATCCAAATAATAAATAAATAAATCTGATGTCACTAGGGAGGGCGTTGCAAAGCCAAGGAGCCACCACTGAAAAGGCCATGTCTCTCGTCCTTGCCAATCGCGCCTGCAAAGAAGGCGGGACCGAGAGCAGGGCCTCTCTGGATGATCTTAAACATCTCGATGGTTCATCGGGAGATATGGGTTCGGACAGGTAAGTTGGGCCAGAACCGTTTAGGGCTTCAAAGGCTAAATCCAGCACTTTGAATTGTGCCCGGTAGCAATCTGGCAGCCAGTGGAGCTGGCACAACAGGGGAGTTGTACGCTCTCTGAATGCCGCTCCTGTTATCAACCGTTGGACTAGTTGCAGCTTCCGAACAGTCTTCAAAGGCAACCCCACCTAGAGAGGGTTGTAGTAATCTATACGGGATGTAACCAGAGCGTGGACCACCGTGGCCAAGTCAAGACTTCTCCATTGTGCGTGTTGCAGGGCTCAGGCTGCATTGTAATGGGTGGCCTGTGGTTTGCTCTTCTCCGCACCAGCATGTCGTGGACTCCACTTTGTGGCCCCATTTCTTAAGGTTGAATTGTAGTGGGTGGTCTGTGTAACAGGACTGTATGAATGTCCCAGGTAAGAAATTATATCGTGAATTACAATGATCCAAGTACCTTGCCAGAAAATGCCATCTGGTACATTTGTAGCAACAAGCATTTTAGAATCACAGTGATTCCCAACCTCATTCACAAACAGAGATTCTGGGAGCTGAAGTCCAAAGACCTGGGGTGCATCTGCATGGTAGAACTAATGAGGCCTGATACTACTGTCCTGGGTTTGTGTAATTTGGCAAAGCACCAGCACTCCTTGGCAGAGAAGGCCTGTGAAAGGACAACTCCCACGAACCCACAGCATTAATTATCTGTATACCTTAATAAAGCGGAATGTTTGTATGCGTGCGGGCGTGCGTGCGGAGGGATATGTGACAGCGTTCCGATTGGTTGCCACTGTGGGGATTATTTGCATAAACAACTCCCATTAGTCAGCCAACACGAACATTCTGAACACTTTAAACTGTCAGAAGGGGGGTAAGGAAAAGGCCTGAGGCAGTCAGGCATGGTGGGAGTTTAAGTCCAAAACACTTTGCAGCCCCCAACAATGAGACAACAAAACCAAACTTGGCACACAAAAAACCCCCAAGACCCACTTTACGTCTTGGTGCAGTTTGAGGGAGAATGGACCATGGATTGTCCAGCATTCCAACATCCCAAATCTCAAAGGTGCCAGACAGACTTCTGTACAAAAAGGCTTCCTTCAGCTGATTTTAAAACTACCCTCAGCCTGAATTGACCTTGATTCTCCTGACTAGGCCTCAGCCTGAATTGACAGTAAGGCTTCCTCAACTTGATTCTCCTGACTAGGCCTCAGCCTGAATTGACAGTAAGACTTACTTGATTTTCCTGACTAGGCCCCCAACAATGACAGAACAAGACTACAGTTGGCACACATACCCCCCCGCCCCCAAGACCCACTCTACATCCTGGTGCAGTTTGAAGGAGGGTGGACCATGGAGGATGGGAATTGCAGTACTTTCACTCACTCTGAACAGCACGGGTGACGGACCTGGACCAAACTTGGCACACATAACCCCCATGATGCCCTTTACGTCCTGGTGCAGTTTGGGAAAGATGGACCACGGATTATGGGATTTGTAGTACTTCCAAGCGCTTTGCTTCCCAGAGACCACTGTGGCCCCCAACAAAGACCGATAAATATCAAACTTGGCAGAGCCCTCAGAGCCCCCTTGACCCCTCTATGTCCTGGTGCAGTTTGGAGAAGAGCAGAACATGGATGATGGGGCTTGAAGTACCTCCACTCACTTCCCGAAACCGCTGTGACCCTCATCCAATGACTGATCAAGACCAAACTTGGCACACATTACCCCCATGACTGGCTTCGCATCATGGTGAGGTTTTGGGGCGCACGGACATGGATGATGGGACTTGGAGTACTTTCCAACCCTTCTGTTCCCAGAGACCACTGTGGCCCCCAACAAAGACCGATAAAGACCAAACTTGGCACAGAGAGCCCCCATGACCCACTCTACATCCTACTGCAGTTTGGAGGAGGGTGGACCATGGCTGATGGCACTTGAAGTACCTCCACTCACTTCCTGAGACCGCTGCGACCCTCATCCAATGACTGATCAAGAACAAACTTGGCACACAGAGCTCCCATGACCCACACTACATGCTGGTACAGCTTCGAGTAGGATGGACCATGGATGATGGTACCTGAAGTACCTCCACTCCCTGAGACCACAGCGACACTCATCCAATTACTAATAAAGACAAAACTTGGCAAAGAGTGCGCCCATGGCCAACTCAACATTCTGGTGCAGTTTGGGGAGGACGGATTATGGATGATGGGACTTGCAGTACCTTTACTCACTTCCTGAGACCACTGCAACTCTCATCCAATGACTGATCAAGACCAAACTTGACACATAGAGCCCCCATGACCCACTCTACACCCTGGTGCAGTTTTCAGGAGGATGGACCACGGATGATGGGACTTGAAGTACATGCACTCACTTCCCTGAGACTGCTGCGACCCTCATCCAATGACTGATCAAGACCAAATTTGGCACACAGCACCCCTTACGTCCTGGTGCAATTTGGAGGAGGATGGACCATGGATTATGGGACTTGAAGTACCTTCACACACTTCTTGAAACCACTGCGAGCCAAATGAACAACTGATATGGACCAACCTTGGCACACAATGCCTTTCTCAAATAACCCGGGCAGTGCCGGGTCCCCAACGAACGGCCCTCAACTGCCCACTCCAGCCGTTAGGTTCGACCGGAAAGGCTTTACTTACCCCGCGAGAGCAGGCACAGCTTCCGGAGCGAGCCCTTCCAACGGCCGCAATCAAACCTTGCCACTCTTCCTTTTGATTGGAGGAACCGGAGTGACGTAGGGGCGCGCCGTAGCCAATCCCACAGGGCGAAGGCGAGGGTGTGTTTCGTGTGCGCGCGCGTATCGGGGGAGGGAGTGCAAACGTGACTCAGTACGCATGCGCGGGAGAAAGCTGCACTTTATGATGAGCATGCCACCTTGAAAGTGCTTTTAGAAATATGTATTGTTCTACTCACTTTATAGACTACCTCACCTGCTACAGCAGGCATGGGCAAACTTGGGGCCCTCCAGGTGTTTTGGACTTCAACTCCCACAATTCCTAACCGCCGGTAGGCTGTTAGGAATTGTGGGAGTTGAAGTCCAAAACACCTGGAGGAGGGCCCAAGTTTGCCCATGCCTGTGCTACAGTGAGTAAACACCTGAGAGAGTAGGTTTACTTTCAGATTTAATGAAGTGTAATAGCACTTTAACTGCCAAGGGCCCATTGCTAGGGAATCTTGGGAGTTGTATTTTGTTGAGACACCTGGACACTGGCAGAGAAGGCAAAAAACCTTGATCCCAAAGCACTGAGTCATGGCAAAGTGGTGTCAAAATGCATTGATTCTACAGTGCAGATGTAGCCTTAGCCTCAATGGCGCTAGAAGATTCCTTTGCCCTCCCCCCAAGCTCTGCTCCTAGAGGTTTTGGACTTCAGTTCCCACAATTCCTAAGAGCTGTCAAATTGGCTGGGATGTGTGGGAGCTGAAGTACAAAACACCTGGAGGCTCAGAATTTGAGAAACACTGTGAAAACAGCTATTGCAAGTGACTGGGTTGTTGTGATTTTTCCGGGCTGTATGGCCACGTTCCAGAAACCCAAACTCATAGTATGTAGAAGGCTTATTGTACTTGTAGTCTCAGCAGCATCCTCCCACCATCCCAGCAATCACTGCATGCTCTTTGTTTCTGATCCCCCCCCCCCCCCATCTATAGTCAGCCATGTGCCCCTAAAGTCCTGAACATCACTTTCAATGCCTGCCATAGATGGGGGCGAACCATCAGGACAGAATGCTCCCCCCCCCCCCAAGTTACATTTCTCTAGGAATGTCTAAGTTTTCCAGCACAATTCTTCTGCTGAAAGCTGACCAAATACTCCATCGGAGGACCTGGAGATGTGTTCTCTATAAATCCTTAGGTCCTACAGCAGGACTTGATAACCATAAAACGTCATGGGGGAATCTAAAACATTTTAAAATCAAATCCATAAATGATCAAGGCCACAAATGTGGAGGAATGTCTGTATTTGAGCCCCTTTTTGGTTCCAGTTCTGCACAGTGTCACCAAGTACCAAGGAAAGGTATTGTTATTGGCCAAAGGCCAGATCCCTCATTCATACTATGAAACAAAGGGATCACGTCTCCTGTTTATTTCCTAAGATTCCTCCTCCTCTTCGAGGCCTTTGCTTTGCTCTCCAGCCATTGCATGCTGGGACCTCTCCAATGCCTGGCATCATATTATCACCACATACAACTTAGCCTGTGAATGTCTGGTGCTATTGTGCACTTTCAAGGTTCCAACTTGACCCTAATCAAAAGGATTTCTGTGGCTGAAGGTGTGTGACTTTCCCAAGATCACCCACTCACTGGGTTCCACGGCTGAGAAGGAACATGGGCTCCAGAGTTGTAGTTCAAGGTTCAAGCTACACCGGCTTTCTTGTGTGCATTTATTTGGCATTAAATAGAAACCAACAATAAGACGGAAGAGGGGCCACGTGGTTTCTGTATCCACATCCTTCTCTGCTTTCTTTCCTCCATTACCCTACTATTGCCTCCCTGAGCTCCCATTTTAACTATTTGGGGATGTTGATTTGAATGCAGGTCTGGGTCTCTTATGGCATGCCAACTTTTTCTAATGGTCCAGACCTCCGCCTTCTGCTGTTAACTTGCATTTCATCTTGTGCCTTCAGCAATGGGCTCAACTAAGTTACGCAAAACACACCAATAGATGAGACAGGGGTTGTCTGGGTCAAGTCCACCTCTTCATTTCTACTGATGTTGGATACAACTGCAAGGGGATTGTGATGTTGACCAAAGCCACCCAAGTTCTACAGTCCATGAAGTGGTCATTACCTTTCCAAATTTAGATTTAAAAAACCAAGTAGACTGAAGGCATTGAAAGATGGACTTCGGAATTTGTTAGCCTTTATTGCGTTATTGCCTTGAGTTATGCCAATTACATGCTTGTACAGCTCAGTTACCTCCGCCCCTCTCAAATAATGTAGGAGCATAAGTCAGAGAAATGGATAGAGGAACAGAAGGTTGATTGGCAAGTCCTAAAAATACTAGTGAAAGGATTTTCTTTAGTTCCCTTGCAGTCTCAGCACCTCTCCTTTCCACTTGTTTTGCTGCTTCTCTACGTGTTTTTCTCAAGATGTGTGTATGAACCTTCAAGTCACCTGCTGACTTAATGGAAACCTCATGAATTCCACCATATCCGGATGGTTTGACCATTCTTTCCTCTGAATTATAGTGGTTTTTTTAAAAAAAAAAGTTTGTTGAATTGAGATGTTTTCATTTCCAGTTCCATCGGGTGGCAGCTAACACAATCTTCAGTATCTTAAATGACAATACTTGTTACACTAAATGATCTTAGGAGCCCTTAAGTTAGCAGAGCGAAAATGCTTCAATTAGGTCATAAAAATGTGGGGTTTTTTATTGTTTCAGTTAACTCTTGTTTTCCGTATCAATTCCCATTAGTCACAAGCTTCCAACAATTCCACAAAAGACCCTCAAGCAAGGCAAATCTAAATGTCACCATGGAACAACCCAATTTCCAGTTCTGCAGATGTGCTTCTTTCAGTCCCCAAATAGAAACTAACCTGTTCAGTGTAAAGCACAGGAATTGTGGACCCTCCCAATCTTATGTTGGCTGAAGATCAACATTTGGGGACCGCACAATTCCCAATGCTGGTCTTAAAAAACACATATTTAAGTTCTCCAGATTAAATCTTTTTGTTTTCTGCTGAGTGATATAATTGTGCTGCTCTGTTCTTATGATTCAAGGAGTTTAGCATCATAGAATCATAGAGTTAGAAGAGACCACATGCGCCATCCAGTCGAACTCCCTGCCATGCAGGAAAAGCACAATCAAAGCACCCCTGACAGATGGCCATCTCTATTTAAAAGCCTCCAAGTAAGGAGCTTCCACCAGATTCCAAGACAGAGAGTTTCACTGTTGAACGGCTTGTATGGTCAGGAAGTTCTTCCTAAGGTTCAGGTGGAATCTCCTTTCCTGTTATTTGAACCTATTGCTCCGAGTCCTGGTCTCCAGGGCAGCAGTAAGTAAGACTGCTCTCTCTTCCTTATGACAACCTTTCAAATATTTAAGCATGGTGAACCTGTCTCCTCTTATCCTTCTCTTCTGCAGGCTAAACATACCCAGCTTTAAGCCACTCCTCATAAGGCATGGTCTCTCTAGACCTTCGATCATTTTAGTCGCTTGTCAATATCTCTCTTAAATTATGGTGCCCAGAAATGAAAGCAGTATTTCAGGTGAGATCTAACCAAAGCAGAATAGAGGGGCCCCATGATTTCCCTCAATATTATACTCCTTTTGATGCAGATCAAAATTCCATTGACAATTTTAGCTGCTGCACCACACTGTTGGATTATGTTCAACTTTTTGTCCACTAAGACTCCAAGACATTTATCACATTGACTTTCTTGAGCCAGGCATCACCCTTTGATTCTGTGTTGGATTGAATAGAGGTAATGGCTCCCTGTCTTCTGGTACTGATTAACTTACTTGATCATGCTAAAAACATATTACAGAATAGGTAACAGAGAAAAAATGACCAATCTTCCCAGTACGGGGAGAATGTGAGCAGTGGTATCTCACTATCTCATTAGGACCCACACAAATTCATAGAGCAGGGATGTTTTATACATTTTGGGCATGGCACCTCCAAATAATATTGTATTTTTATTGCATACATTTTTTGATAGAAATAAATAAAAGTTCGGGATACAGACAATAATGAGGGGGGGGGTTGCTGGGAAGAGAACAAAAACAAACAAAAATAAAAACAAAAATAGAATGAATATATATATATATTCATTCTATTTTTGTTTTTATTTTTGTATATATATATATGTATATATATGTATATATATATATCACAGAATAAAATGGATTAGGGGAAGGGGGTAACACAATGGGTTGCAGGTTAGGGGGGTGTCATTTATCGTCTGGTCCATTCCATAGAGAGTGTTTCATGTTTCCCTATTTTTCCTTTTTGTTTCCCTCACCATATTCTCACAGCTTTTCATCTGTTTTCTTCTCTCTTCTTCCCCAATCTTTTTCCTGTCAGATTTCTTTCATAAGCTACTCTGATTGGAGTAAGTTAGCTTCCTTTCCTGAAGGTATTCTTTGAATGGTGCCCAATCAGTCTTATGCCTCTCTTTCTGATCTTGCAATAAGGTGGTTAGGGAGTCCATATCTATGTAGTCCATAAGTTTTATAATCCAAGAGTTCACTGTTGGAATTTCTTTCAAACACCATTTCTGAGCTAGAAGAATTCTTGCTGCCGTAGTCAGATAAAAGTATATTCTATCTTTGTTCCTCCCTATCTCAATATCTGTCATGTTTAGTAAGTAATATTTGAGCCTTAGATCAAACTTTAGTTTTAATATTTTGGGAGTGATCATGTATTTTTTCCAATATTTTTTAAATTTCTTTGCAGGACCACCAGGAGTAGAAAAAAGTCCCCACTTCTTCCCCACATTTCCAACATTTATTATTCTGATTTCTATAGAACCTTGCTAACTGCTGGGGTGTTAGATGCCATCGAAAAAAACCATCTTATACCAATTTACTTTTACATTTATAGATCTTGAATATTTTATTTTGGTATTCCGCTCTGAGTCCCCCCTCGGGGGTTGAGAAGAGTGGGGTAAAAATGCTGGAAATAAATTCTCCCAATCATCTAATATAATTTTATCATATTTTCTTTTATTCTGTCTATGTTCCACTCTAAAAATTTTATATAATATATGTATTATTTTTTTGTCCATTGTCATAATTATGTCCCATGTTGATTATTGTGAAATAAGATAGACAATGAATTTTGTCAAACACTTCAGAATAAAATTTGAGGACTAGACCTAGATTATCAGTTTTCCCACTCCTAGTTCATACCTTGCACGAAGTTTTATAATGTATTAATAAATGAATTCACTACTCATTTTACAATCAGAGTGCTAATTTTAAAAGTCCAAATCTGTGAGAACTATCAATCCAACTGACCACTGGCTGGTTTGGGGAGGGGACACACACAATAATTTTCTCAAAATGTCATATATGACTACCTTCAGTGCGGAGACTCCTAGTGTGCATAAAATAGCCTGCAATATTTTTGTATCATATTTTTGCTGTTAAAATGGTACAATTATTACTGCTAAATAGCAATCTGCATGTACCCTTAAGCTACCAATAAGATAATGAGAGTGGTGTCACAGCTCTGTGCTATAAATATTTTAACATTCCTGTGGGGCTTGGAAAGATGCTATCTTTAACAACTAGAAAGCTTGGTGGAAATCAGGTTAGACATTAGTGCGACAAAAGGACTAAGGGTCTGATTCAAGGTAAACTAGGGCTCCCTATTTCCCAGGCTTTCAAAATCAAAAATGAGGGAAAAGGCACACTAAGAAATCATTTGAAACTGCACTTAACTTAGAAAGAGTACAGGTAATTTAAGAAAAATTGGTAAGAGTAGCAAGTCTTCACTTTTTAAAAGTAACACATCACTCTTTCAAAATGTTTTTTTTTTAAAAAAATGGAAGAAAATAGCAGGTTTTCTTTCCTGAAACCTTTAACTTTCAGCTTAAGCATTCAACTAAAACAATGTATTTGTGCTATGCTTTGTAGCTGCAATAATAGTCTCATGTCCTTTTAGAATTTTCACATCTTTATTCCACTGAAAACTAAACCACAATGGAGATATCCCACTGGTGAAGTTATTTATCTGGAGAAAACCTACAGAAAAGACTATTTTACAAACTGGGAAAGAACTGGTACAATTGGTAACTTAATCAATATTGCCACAAATTTCCTTTCATTTGATGTCAATGACTCTTCCCCAACAGTTCCTGTAGTAATAATGTTATTTCACACTCATTAAACATGTTGTTTAAATGTCATAAATGGATAGGATCTAGCATTTTACATAAGACAATGTTTATTATGCATGGAAACTCTGGAGAGAGAAAAAAAACACACTGAAACATGCTTGTGTTAAAGATAACTTCACTACAATTTACCTCTTTGTCGTACGCCTAAAGATTTGGAATGTAGGACAAGTCTTCTTGTAAGAAAATAGTGTGCAGAAGGTCAAGTTACTTTTAGTGCTGTTGCACAAACAGTTGAGGCATTTCCCCATTAGCAGTAAGGGTATGTGGACGGAGAAACGTAGCACCTGTTAAGCTACAGCTCTACTTGTCAGATCTAGATCTGTTCAGAAGAAAACTCCCATCGTATTCTAGAAATGTGAATGTATGAAAGAATTAATAAGATCCCCAAGCTGATTTGTATATCCTTCTACATACATTCTGCAGAAAATGGGATATAAAGGTAGCAAAGTACTCTAATTTTCAAACCTGATCACTAGTACATTTGGAGAAACAGACTGCAAAGTTATTCTTGCAGTGATGTTTACACACTGACACAATTATTTATGTGGTTGCATAAAATAAAATTAGCCTCCAGTCCCATCAGATCAAATCAACTTTACAATTTAAACATGAGCATACTAATAAAAACTTCAGGAAATTACTAACTTCAGCAAAAGGATTGAGATTTAGTACAGATTTATTTTAAAATGCTGCCTCAAGATAAAGATATGCAGACCTACAGTTACTTCAGAATCAAACACAGTTGTGTAAGGGGCAATGAAATACAACTCTTAGGAATTTGACCATATCTTTTGGACAAAGCAAAATTGCACTGCTTATAACAATGAACATTTGTAAAAGTTGATCATGACGAATAGTATTGTAATTTTTCTACTTGCTTTTGTATAATCAACAATAATTTTATGAGATTGGAAAAGTATTAAAATAAAAACAAAAACTAAACTAGTTTCCAACAGTAAAATTTAAGTAAAATGCTTACATTCATTTGACGACAAGTCATATTAAAAATGTTGTGTACGGGGCGCAAAAGGCTTTTACAGCTGGAACTGATCTTCAATGTTTTATTCCTGAGTAAAACAAAACGTAAATATTTCCATCATTATGCTATGGTATTTTAAATCTTTTAGAATTCAACTAATAATGAGAAACTGAATAATCTATAAATAAAAAGTGCCTACCTTTTCTTCTTTGCGTCTTTCTTTGTCTTCACTTTCCATTGTTTCTTCTTCATCTTCCACAATCCCATCCCCTTGGTATTTGTCATGAGTCCACTTTGGACTGCTACCTGATTTTTTGAAGTTGAATCTTCCTCTACCACGCTGGAAGATGCCACGGCCTCTTCCTCTTTTAGCCCAGTAATCTACACCATCATCTCTGTCATCATGCTAAATACAGATTAAACAAAAATATGAAGAGTCTAAAGAATACTTACACATTTTTCTGTGATTACTATTTCAAAGTTTGTTCATATAAAAACACTACAGATTTTCCTCTACTTTTGTTTTCCGTTGTCAAGGAATATAGGGCTTTGTCTAAACAGGAAGATAGCTGAGAAGGGCAGGCTTTACATGATCAGAAATAGAGCTTTTTAAAACATCTTTCTTCTTCTCGGGAGCTCACTGGAAAGCCATCTGAGTTCTTGATGAACTTAACGGGAATATCTAAAGCTTGAATCTAGAGTTTTCCAATTTGAGATAGTGGTCAGGTACAGACTACATGGTTTAATAAGAGACTTTTTTTCTTCCTCCCATTTTAATATGCTATGGAGAAATAATTAGCTTGCACAGTATTGTGTGATTTGGGGGTTGATCCAAAGGTAAATTGGCATTATGCAAGCATTTTAAAAGTAAAGAGTAGCTTGATTTTTTTTGAAAGTTTCCTTTTTAACACGAAAACTCACTTGGCAGATTCTGCTACACAAAATAATCAGAAGAAACAAAATATATTTATCATATCATTATTTCAACATGTATGTGAGAGTAACATTGTTTACATAGCCAAAAGGCACCATCCATGAACAAGAAGGAAATTCAAGACTTGGAAAAACTTCAAGTTTTTGGAAGTGCAAAAACATAGCAAAGAAAAACTAAACCTTTATCTAATTAGAAGTCAACACATCCAGTGGCTACAAATTATTTAGTTGCATTTGGGGGGAAAGGAAATACCAAGTGAGAGGTACACGGAGATGAAATGTATCATAGAAACATTTCATACTTCCAACATATTGTTGCCTGCCCTTTAACTACATAAACTTTAGTTTAAAAATCTGCAACACGAGTAATCAGAATATCTAGGTACAAATTATATTTAGCTGACTTTGTTAACATGGCATGCACTGAGAAAAGAGGAAAGCCTAATTTGGACTCAAAAGGCTGGGCTCATCATGGATAGAGATCCACCATGGTGTCTTTGGGTGCAGGGTTTTATTTTTGTCAGTGTGTATCAAGCCTCTTCAACCTTCAGTCCTCCAGGTGTTTGGGCCTCCAACTCGCAGGAGCCCTAGCCAGCTTTGTGAATAGTCTGGAATTCTGGGAGCTGAAGTCCAAAACACACAGAGGGCCACAGGTTGTGTGGACAGGTTGTAAGACTTCTTCAAGAAGGAGGAATTATTGTGTGTAGTACCTCCTCTCCCTGTCCCCATCCCCAAAAGTTTACAGCTTGATAAGGAATAAAGGCACAAGGAAGAACAAACACATAGTAATGTCTCTCTACCTAACCTTTTCATTCATCCATGTTTTTGGGCTATTCATTTTATCTCAGGGCCATTGGAGGGGGGGGGGGAGGTTGCCATTTCAAAAGGATGCCTGATTGATGTCTTGCAGCAATCATATTAGTGAAAACTGTAGAGATAGGGGAATTAAAGATATCTATAATCTCTCACTGTTAACTTGCATTTAGCTGCTTCTAAATGATGGCAGTTACTTTGATTTGAAAAAAATTACTGCAGATATCCCATATTTATGGGAGCATAACAGTTTTTCTACCTTGAACTAAAAGCAACAGAGCTAGCTGATGCTACATATCTGAAGAAAGGCAAAACTCTCAAACATAAGACATTACTTTTGCTAGGAAAGAAACTATTTTGACTATATACGTAGCCTGTATAAAATAAGTGGTGTATCCAATATTGGAGTATCAGAACAATTTAATCCAGATTAAGCATAGGGGTTTTCCTTCTGCTCCAACTACAGTGAGTATCCAAAAACCTTTGCCAAAATTCTGTGACATGTGACAATGCTACGTTGAATATGTGCCTCTTTGATCTGTTCTTCTCAGCTAATAAGCTTAAAGGTTGTGTAAAATAGCTTTCTTTTCTAGCAAGTCGTTTTGTAACAGTTTGTGCAGATAGGTAAGAGACACAAGCACACATTCTAATGGCTGGTACCGTATATAGAACTCTACTAAAATGCATCAAATGACAGTAATAACTTTAGATATTGCCTTTATAGAATGTGCTTCTAAAAATAAAAAGTTTGAGAAAAGATGCATGCAGAACGGTATGGCACCCACCAAGAAGTATTTCTTGCTTTTTGGGGTATATTCAGGATCCCATTCCTCCTCCTTCGGTCTCTTTTGAAAAGTAGGGGTTGGATTGCTGGGACCAGTATTTGTTCCAGCAAACACGCCTCTGGCTCTTCCTCTGCCCCTAATTCGAAACTGATTAACCAAAGCATTTACATATTTAATACAATATGTATTGAAAGCAAATTATCAATTCCTAGTGCATTAACTAAAATGCTTTTGTTATAATTTTTCAACTAACACCACACAAGAACCAAGTGGTTTAAAAATCAATGTGCCAAAGTGTACAGCCAAAATAAGCAGAAGAGCATTTATATATGAGGCAGGAGTTGGTATTCCCAAGACACATACTTCCAAAAAGTTTGATACTGACAGATATCTGCTTCCTAGTAATACACAGGACAAAAAATGGGCTGAACCAAGAAAAAAGCTTCTGCAGGTTGAGGATGTGCCTAAACAGTAGAATTAATGCAGTTTGACGCCACTTTAATTGCCATGCCTCAATGTTATAAAATCACAAGAATTGCAGTTTTCCATTTTCTCTACCAAAATGTGTTGGTATTTCACCAAACTACAACACCCATGATTCCATACCATTGAGTCATGGCAGTTAACATTGTATCAAGCTTCATTACTGCTACAGTCTAGATGCACAGAGTGCTTTCTCCATCAGGAAAAGGTTTTTCATCAAGTTAATTTATTCTGGTTGAACAGGGGATTCTGAGCAGAATTCGTTCAGAGAGGATATCACTGACAAAACTAACTTAATAGCATTTGCTGGTATCTCAATCACCTTTAATGTAGGCTAAAAAGCTTGTATTAGTTCATCAGAGAGGTGAAGCGTATATGTTTAGGAGTGAATGCTTTGCAGATATGATAACGAATAATTATGCATTTGGTGGTCTAGAACATTCAAGAAAGTTAGAAGAAACTTTGAAATAGCCTAGTATAGTTAGAATATTTAAACCAACATACTTGCCAAAATTCAATGGGAAAAATATTGTCAGTCAGGTGATAATTGAAGTACTACTATGTCAGGCACAACTTTGAAACATATTTCCAATTGCTAGCATAGCACAGTACATTGTATAGATGCCTTTCATTTTGAACTATCTCATTTACTTTCCAATATATAGATAGGCTCTCAAAACAAAAACTGCTATGTGGCCCAATGATGCTTTTACAAAAAAAAAACCCTGTATAATCAGTCAAAACCACCAAATTACATGTAAAACTCTAACACTGCACAAGGGAGCACTGAGGTGGTGAGGCAAGATGATGCAGAGCAACTACTAATAGAATAATAGAATCATAAAGCTGGAAGAGTCAACATGGGTCATCCAGTCCAACCCCCCTGCTATGCAGGAAAAGAATAATCAAAGTACCTCTGACAGATAGCCCATGGAAACTATAGGGAAAATGTGAATGAAGTAGAAGAGATCCCTGAAGCAAACTTTGTTATGCACTCAAATTTAAAAACAAAAATACTATACAGAATTTGCACATGAGAATACAGACATGAGGCAATTCAAATTATCTAAACCGAAATCTCAGCAGAGCTCCTGAGAAATCCAAAGTTTAAGGTAGGTTTTTTTCAGTCAAGTTGGGTAACATGAAAGACAGCTTTTAGACCAAAATCCAATTTTTAGTCTCAACTACCACAGATCACTTAATCAATGAAATTTACTATTGAATTCACCAAGTTTACTTCAATTCAATCCATGTAGTCTACCCTAAAGGCACCAGTTCCCATCTGATCTTGGAAATTAAGCAGGGTCAGCCCTGGTTAGTGCTTGGATGGGAGACCACCAATGAATACCAACTGTAGCCTTTATTACAGAGGAAGGAAGCTATTGCAGGTCAATAGGTGACTTTGAGAGCACATACATGCACAATCTAGTTCAGGATTAACAACTGGATTTAGTCCTTAATCTTATAGTGCTCCCCCTTCAATAAATGTATTTTATGTACATATTATTATCCAATTTTATGAAATTTGGGTTACCTTTTGGGGGTGAAAAAAGCAAAGGAGTATTTATTACAATCATGTTTTAATTTTTTTTAAAAAAAATTGAGTTGGGTCTTACAAGAAGTTGGTATTTTTTCTAATTGTGCTGACAGAAAACAAAAGCAGCTGCAATGTGATGAGGAAGTGGCCATTTCCAAATTCCTACTCCATAAATGGTTGGTTTCATGAGAGTTCCTGAAGCAAGATGCTATTGAATAAGTGACTTAGAAAATTGTGTATGCCCATCACCACCAGTTTTTTTGTCCTTTCTATCTTCTCTCTGACTGTCACCACCATCAGTGGTTGTAACTAGGTCAGCAGAGTAATCCTTTTTTTAAGTGTCATAAATAAAATAGTACATTGATATTCATTTTAACAATTAATACGAAATTCCACCAAAAACATTGTTGTTAAACCTACACTTAGTCTCATGAAAATGACACACTAGCGTTGCACACTCGCAAACAGTGAATAACTTACAATTTAACATGCATTCCAGTGTTTCCTCTCATGTCTATAACCTGTCTAGCACTGAACAGTAGTATCATTTTTGTTTCAGATTCTGGAGTTTTGGATTCTGTTTCTCATTCTCATTGGATTAATATATAAAGAAACAAGCTGAGTGAGACGGAGCTCATATGGGTGCAGCCAGACCAATATGGCAAAAGAGTTATGTCAGAGAGACTATTCAGAAAAGAGTCACCATACTATGTTGATATGTAAATTAACATTGTACTGATCGGTTGTATATAATTGTTCAAGAAATATGTGAAGTAGCAATGAGGAAACATTCAAATGAATGGCTTAAGCAACTTTTACTGGGCAGACAGGCAGTTTGCTGTAGCAGGTTTGGGAGAAGGGGTTCCATTTGACCTTATGCCTCAAGCTGTCAAAACATACAACTGCCACTAACTGATTAGCTGTATCTTATTAATACTATACATTATCTTAGCCCAGAACCTTTTAGTAAGATATTATATCCTAATATTGATGCAAACAAACACAAGTAACCAACAAGCCAATAAGCAAAAACCTGTCTTGTAATTTTAGGGCCTCTAGATCTGGGCATCTACAATTTCTTGGCTTATTTAACTATGACTGATACATAGAACCAGTTCCCTGCTTATGATGGTTGGCCTGGGTGCACGTAATTTTGATGAATTTGCCTTTAATGTTGCACACTCTGTGGCTGAAATGCACCTTAATCAACTCCCCATCATATTGAAAACCATGCCAATACATAAATGCAATTAACTGTAACCCAAAACCTATGTGGATGTAATCCTATGTGGATGTAATCCTTGAAAATAAGCTTCACTGAATTCAATAGGACTGAACTGTAAAGTAACAGTTTTCAGTTGTATACATCTGATTGTCATAACAATGCCATGTAACAGACCTAGCTACTAGTTTACATGCCAATGAACTTTAAACTTCAAAATGAAACAATAAACTAATACAAACTAACCACCAATTTAAAGAAGGAAAACATAAAGCAAATATGTGATTTATTACTTAAAGATCAGAAATCTCATTTAAGTTCTAAACTGGGCATATACACCCACTGGGAACAAATTATTATATAATTATATCTGCATTCAGCATTTTTGTAACATTTTAAAAAAATAATCACTATTTAATTACTAATCTTGTTTTAAGATCAGGAAAAAGTATGGAGGAAACTCACAAATGTGCCTCTTGGTCTTCCAACACCTGTAAAGCCTGGGAATTCCTTCTGATCATGATGTGGTTTAAACTCTTCATCTCTTTCCTTCTTGCTGTCCTTTTCTTCTCGGGAACTGGATGAGGAGGAAGATGGGGAGGAAGTTGAGGAAGATCGAGAACGGTCTTGCTCTCTTTTTTGTTTACTGAAAAATAAGAAACCATACTGTTTGCTGTTGCAGCCTACACACAAGGGGGTCTGTTGCACCCTTAGATGATATTGTCTCTTCTTGTCTGAATCTAATATGGAGTTCAATTATACCATTAAGCTTCCATCTGTGTTTAACTTTTTAACAACTAATGGTTCATTGACATCAAATATTGCTAAGTTTAGCTGATTTGTCAGTAAATTTTGATTTAATATATATGCATGCTTTTTTGTCTCAATAGATAAGAGAAAAGATAAACTTTCTAATGAGAAACTATTTTATTTCTTTTAAATGTATTACTAAGTTAAAATTGGTATTGCTGTTTCATTACATGGAAACAAAGTGCAGAACTAGCCAGCAACCTTATAGCTGAGTCTATATCAGTATAAAAAAGTAAATGCAAAGTGCAATTAATCCATGTTTTACAAAGTAGAAAAGCAGAAACATAACAGATAAAACCTTCACATTCCCCAGAGCAAATACATTTGACATTGATATTATCATATTGAAATATTAATATAAAACCAAAAATGCAGATAGACATCAAATAGCTCTTATCCCTGTTGTAAGTACACACTGAATAGACTCCTTTTAAAGGCTAACTTGTTTCTTTGAGCCCACTATATTTTTTCTTGAGAAATAATAACAATTTCTTGCTAAGCCACCCCATTCCCACTTTAAGTCTAAACTTCAGTATAACTTTCATCCTCTGGGTGTCATGAGTTGAAAAAGTGCGGAATCAAGCATAACGAACCAAAGTTCTTACACAAACTGTTTACAGAAATGTACTGCATTGAAGTCCAACCTCCTGATGTAGCCTGGATAATAGGACAGATTAATTTGTCATTTTTTCAGTGTTAGCTTGCTATTCCAAAGTTTTTGTCCTCATCCACCATAAGCCGTGTAAAAGACAAATACAATTTTGCTGTAAAACAAATAATTTTAATTGTTTAAATTTAGATGTTCCATTGTACAAAGAAAAGTGAAAGCAATTAAGCTTACAATTACAAATGTCTAATTAGAAGCTAAAAGACTACTTGTATGAGTTAAACCTTTTACCTGTCATCTTTGTAAGGTTTAAAATCTTTGTAATCCTTTGGCATTTTCTCCTGCTTCCTTGAACCACTGGATTCCCTGGAGCCTTTAGAATCACCTCGTTCTTTACTTCTTTCTTTTCTACGACGATCGATGTCATGTCGAAGATCTGCAGCATCACACTTTAATTTTTTATCTCCCTATATCAGAAAGATTTCAATGAATTTTAAGTACCAAAAAACCCCAATGAAATAAAAAGAGACCTACTATGTAGTTGCCAATTCTGCATATACTTTCTTAAGCCCCATTGTAACAGTGGGACATGCTTCTAAGAAAAAAGGCATAGAATTCTGAAATATGTTATTCTCTCAAGGGGCCTACTGTGAGATATTGGTATTAGCATAAAAGACCCTAAATAACAAAGCGCTGGGTTATCTGAGATAATGTCTCGTCTTTCGGTGTTCTGATCCAATCTTATCGAATCCCTGAGAGGCAGTAACAATCTGTCAGTCACTGTATGTTTCTCTGATCATCTACATCAGTGATTCTCAACCTGTGGGTCCCCAGGTGTTTTGTCCTACAACTTCCAGAAATCCTAGTCAGCTGTTAGGATTTCTGGAAGTTGAAGGTCAAAAACATCTGGGACCCACAGGTTGAGAACCACTGACCTACATCCATGTAGAGAACATGTAAGCCACTCCGAGTCCCCTTTGGGGAGATGGATGCGGGTTAGAAATAAAGTTTTATTATTATATTATTATTATAACATTGGGTCTATTCGTATCAGACCCCTGGACTACCTTTCCCTTCGAAGTGAAGCATGCACAAGTCTAGGTTTTCAATGCATGCTAACATTTCACTTCACTCAAGCTTTTTGTTTTATTATGTAAGCTCCTCTAACTAAATAAAATATACTCTTTTTACCAACAGTACTCTTTCTTGGTGTTTTAGCAGGTAGCTTCCTTAAACAGAAAAGTAACTTCCTTGAGTGATGTCACAAACCCAACTAAGAGGTTGCTTCTGTAAAAATAAAAGAGAACTCAATTGTACCAAATGGTGTTATTTTCCTAGAACAGACTGCTGACAGTTCTACATCTCACGTACATCTTTTGTTGTCTGATCTCTCTAAATCAGATTTTGGGGATGTGCTAAAGGAGAAAGGAAAAGGAAACTCCTGTTGTGAGAATGTAAATCTCTCAGATAATATTGGGCTTAGTCCTGAGAGCAGCCTTCCAACATACAAGTATACTTCAGTTAACAAAGTAGATGTATTCCTGGGCATTAAATCTTTAGCAGAATCTTTGGTACGAGAGGCAGACATAATAAGAGAAGAATAAGGATAGGTTCTGACACCACAAAAAAGAAGAGCAGTTCAACATACAAACTTTTTTCCCAGAACACCTAATATCAGCACACAAAATGACAAAACTAAGTCAGGTAAGCCTTGCATAATCAAAAAACAAAACAAAAATGCACAATTGCGTTTATTCCATAATGCATTCACAGATGACTTTCTTTTTCCAGCCTAGACTTTTCTTATGACTTTTGTTTGGGTGGCCAAAAGTTCAAGTCTGTGCTTCATTTTTTAAAATAGACTTGCTGCTGTTGAAAAGACTGAATTATCTGTTCTACCTTATTTTGAATTTTTTGCATGCGTAGTATAGGATTCTGGAGTGAATTGCTATTTATTCTCCTAATTGTAGGCTGGCACACACAGCTACAGTAAAATGCCGTGTTTTCTCAACTGAAGCTTCCTTGCACTGTGTACTGCAAATGCCCTGCTGCAACCTACACTATACCCAATGCAAATTATTGCAAATATGCTGCTGAAAACCTCCCAAATAGAGAGACAATAAGGGAAAGGGGGCTGTGCATGCATTAAAAACCCCTGTGAGAAGGAGCTTCTTTGTCAGAGGAGTTGTTAGCTGAGGTATGCCTGTAATGTATTTATTACTAGCTTGGGGACCCGGCGGTGCCCGGATTATTTGAGGAAGGCATTGTGTGCCATAGTTCGTCATTGGTGTGGGCCACAGTGCTCTAAGGAAGTGAATTAAAGTACTGCAAGTCCCATCACCCATGGTCCATCCTTCCTCAAACTGCACCAGGATGTAGGGTGCATCTTGGGGGGTCTGTGTGCCAAGTTTGGTCTTGTTCCGTCATTGTTGGGGGCCTAGTCAGGAAAATCAAGTTGAGGAAGCCTAACAATATCCCATGAGCTGAGGCCTAGTCAGGAAAATCAAGTTAAGGAAGCCTTGTTGTCAATTTTGGGCCTGGTCTGTGATTTATAGGGGCTGCAGTGTTGTTTGGGAAGTGAATGAGGTGAAGGTGCTGCAAATCCCATCATTCGTGGCCCATCCTGCCCTAAACCACACCAGGTTGTGAAGTGGGCCATTGGTCCCTTGTTTGCCATGTTTGGTCCTGATCCGTCATTGCTGTGGGCCGTAGTGGCTGACTGCCTGAGGCCTTTTGCTTTCCCTCTGAGTCACCTTAGAAGTGTATTGGGTGAAGGTACTAAACATTCCATTTCCAACATAAAAAACTGTCAACTGGCTAACTTCAACTCCAGCCATTTATGCTTGCCTCAGGTCCTTTCCTTTCCTCTCTGTGCTGTGTTGGGAGGCTGGCCAGTCACAGCCATTTATGCAAATAATCCCGGAGTGGCAGCCAATCGAAACGCTGCCACATACTCCTCCCACCGCTCGGCCGCAAACACTGACTTTTATTATATTATATACATAGAATAGATAGATTGGAACAGTCAAAAGAATTAATTCATTTGTTCCATGGGGGATGTTCATTATTGTGCCTTCTATTCTCTTTGCAATTAATACTATTTTCTATTCTCTTTGCAATCTTTCTGAGACAAAGTGATTAACAATCACATTACACAAAACCGATCCACTGGATCAGGCACAAGACTACTTCAGATTCAAAAATGTAAAGCAGGTTTGGGAAAAGCTTTATGATTTAGATTGAGCTGGTTGTTTTGAACTGAACATAAAACAAGAATGACAATTCAAAACCTACTTTCGGAGTTTCTTCTTTAAAGGCTCGCTCTTCTCCCACTACACGGGTATGCTTCCTCAGGGCACTTGGAGAGATGTCAATCCTCCTAAATGCAAGATTTTTAAAAGTAATCATTATGGCTGCCAACATTCATCTCTGTCAAGTGGAAAACTGAAAGCACAAAAAAAGAAGTGCCATTGTGTGATCTAAAATGGAACACATTAGAAAAAGAAACCTCCAAAATACGCAAACATATACATACAAATAAAAACATCAGTGAACTTTAACAAAGCAGTTCTAAACCACAAAATACATGTTTTAGGGGAAAAAATGTGAATTATAAAATGAAGGATATTCAGTTATATGCACATATCTGACCACATTTTTGCATTATTTTTAATAAAATAAAGATGTATTCTTATATAAATATTTCTTTGACAAATCTCGCATCCAAAATCTGACAGCAAAGTAATAAATATGTTATCTCAAAAACAAATAAGACCAACCCTTTATATTTAATATCTGTGGATTTTTTCTCAATCATCATAAAAATTGGACAGAGATCATCCAAACTAAGTAAGTCTGAAATGAATACATTATCCCACATACACTATTAATCTTGATCTGTCTACTTCTTTGTCTTTTCAGTTTATTGAACCCTGTTTTAAGATATTTTCTCGTGTTACAATTCCTCTGATATCCAAGATTACAATCTCTTCTGTTATAAAAACCTTTATTTTGAACAAACTCCTTCAAAACCATTCTTCTCTATAGTATTGTATCCCTTGATCCCAGCAGGTTTCTCCAGATTCTTTTCAAATTCCAATATGAACTTTTAAAAAATTCATTTATAAGACTACAATGCTTTTCCAATCCTTTTCAGTTTCAGAAATTGTTGTTACAGCTTTTCCAAAGGTTCCTAATTAATTTCTATAATATTGGCATCCTGAGAATCCAGATACTAAATGTGCAATGGTAATTACATATGGTAAGCACTACAGCAAAAAAGATGGGGTAGAATGGCTAAGAAAAGAATCGGGAAAAGTGGAGGAAGAAATATTATGGAATATATTTTTTAAACAGTTCATGAGAAAAGAAATTAGGGAAATTAGAAACCCAATGTTAAGTAATATATTAGAAGTATGGAATAAATATAGGAGATTGTTAATAATGGATGGTTCAGTAATAACCCCAATTGTAATAGAAAAGTGGCAATGTAAATATGTAAGTAAATTTTGGGCGGAAGTATTTAGAGAAATAGAAGATATAATGAATATTAAAATTGAAAGAACTCCTAGTATAGCCTTATTATCATTATATAATAATAAACAATTGGAAATAAAAAGATAAAGATGTGATAACAAACCTATTAACAATAGCAAGATTGCTTATAGCAAGGAATTGTAAAAAAGAAATAAATGTACAAATAGAGGAATGGTACAAGGAAGTGTGGAAATTGGCAATAAATGACAAGTTAACATGTATATTAAAAGTAAAAAGAGGTATATGGAAACAAAGTGATTTTGATGAGGTATGGAGAAAATTCATCGAAAAAGGACTAAAAAAGAAAGAAGGCAAGTTACCTCCAAAAGAAGAAATGAAATTTTGGACAAATGATATGTTAAAGGTATGGCTTGGGAAGGGGGGAGGGGAGCACAGTGGTGAGGGATACAAAAATATATAAGAAAAATAATGGCAGATGCCAAAGATTTAAGTATTGTATTGTAGCTAGTAATGAACAACATGAATCTGCTGTAAAATAGACATTGTATAATAATTGTGTTGACAATGATAAAACAATTAAAAAATGTTTTTAAAGTAAGCACTACAGCACTATTATTATTATTGTTGTTGTTGTTATTATTATTTTGAAACTTCAAATTATAATGTTACTATATCCCTTCTTTATTTCAATAATTACCTCACAGTCTATAATTAAACTTTTGCATAAATAGAGAATCTTAAAAATAATCCTTGGTCTCTTTTCTTAATCCAGAAAGGAGGCAACTAACCAAAGTACATAATCTACCCTAATGACCAATTCAAGTGAATAAATAAAGTGATACATAAACATTTGAAAAGCAAACCCAAGACACCCATGCAATATTTTATATTATTAACATACTTTAGCAACAAATCATATTGAAAGACGGCGTTTAAGAGGTGACTTGATCGAAGTGTATAAAATCATGCATGGGATAGAAAAGGTGAATAGAGAAAAACTATTTTCTTTGTCACAAAACACTAGGACTAGAGGGCACTCCCTGAAGCTCCAAGGTAGGAAAATTAGGACTAATAAAGGGAAATATTTCTTCACCCAGAGGGTCATTGGGTTATGGAACTCACTTCCAGAAGAGGTTGTGACAGCTGTCAGCCTGAACAACTTCAAGGCAGGATTAGACAGATTCATGGATACCAAGTGTATCGGTAGTTACTGAAAAGGACATTCAAGTGCCACCTCGGAGTTGGTTGAGGTAGGCAGGATTTCCCTGGGTACTGGTTGTGGGGGGTCGGGAGCAGGTCAGGGTTTTGCCCTCCCTTCTGCTCGAGATCCCCGTGTACAACTGGTGGGCCACTGTGTGATACAGAATGCTGGACTAGATGGGCTGAGGTCCGATTCAGCATGGCTCTTCTTATGTTCTTATATCATACATGCCATTACACTTTCAGTAGGAGCCTCTGCTCCATTTCTGTTTCATGTTGTGGGACACTTAATCAATACCAGTTATGTATCATTTAGAGAGTTGCTATTTCACCCATTTCATCTAGGCAAGTAAGAACAAGAGTTATGTACCTGTGTATTTCAGGACTCTTTTGCCGGGTGCTATGTTCTTCAGTAGACTTCTGATAAGCAGTGAACCTCTCACTTAGGGTCATTGCAGCAGACTTGAAATACTGTTCTGTTGGTTACAGGGGACAAAAACTGTCTAGTTAACACGGATACATCTGCATATCATACCAGAGATACAAAAAAGGCAAAAACATTCAACGCAAAGTCCATATTCTTTCCAAACTCTTTCTCAGTAAACCCTGAAAGTGGCAACCTTTAGTATTTCATAATGTTCCTGGCACATGTGCACTGCCAGTAGTACAACTTATTCAAGAACTACAACGTTTTAATGAGGGAAACTGTTGTTATAACGAACGCATTTTGCATTACACCTACAGTGCCAAAACATTAGGTTGACTCATTAACATTTTAGAATGTATTAATATTTTTAGAGTGTGTTTAGTCTTTACAGATACATTTGATCAAGCTATGAGAGATTTTCTTTTAAGAGGAAACAATTTCAGATTAGTTTTAAAAAAATCAGATCCTAACACCTGAATATATTTTAAAGTCTGACATGCTGGAAATCTGGACAGTTTATTTAGTTTTTTTCTTAACCCAAAACCATTAAATAATACACATTACATTCTGAAATACCAGTTCAACAGTTGTATTTAAATGTAAAATAGAAAAATGTGTAAAATTATAAAGGACTATGAAATGTTACATATAAGCAAACTATCTGCTTAACAGGTCAATGTACATCTGTATCAACTTACCGCCCAACATCCAGCATATCTCTCATAACCAATCATTAAAACTTGATATGGCCACTACAAGGGTAGTGCCTCAATCATAATTCCAGCAAACACAGGAATTTGAGCTAGCAACTCAGTGTTTGTGCCATTTTTGCCAGGAAGACAGAAGGTTCAACTTTGCCTGTTTGTGCATCTGTTATCTTTCAACAGCTATTTTACTTTTGTAATATGGATTTTGCCATTTGAAAACACATTCCAGGACCTAGTTGCAATGAAAAAGAAAACATCACTGGGCATTTTCAGCTCTATATCAATGAAGAGCTGTTCACTCTAGCGGCATTGCACCAATAATGTAAAATTGTTACTTCACTTTTACCAAAATGTGACCCACAAATTTTTTGTGAGGTGTATAGATAGATTTTGGTAGCTTGGGAAGCAAATTATGGTTCAGACATATTAATAACTTGGTGACAGACTAACAGTTAAACAGCTGGGCAGCATCGTTGATACACTCACTGAAAACATCAGTTTCTAAGATCTCTTCAGGTAATGTAAAGACAAGGATTTTGTAATTTGGTAAATTCCATTCCAATGCTTTACCAGTTAAAAATACAAAGATATTGAAGATCAAAATAAATATAGTTTTGTCTGCTACTAAGGTAAATTATTTTAGTAGTGAAGGGAAAGTGACGGGAGATTTTTGCCTGTAGTCTTAATTTGGAAATGTAATGACCAAAGTGACAAATTTTCAAACATTCAAAGGAAAGGTAAATTTACTTTTCTTGAATGGAAAGGGAAATGGATTTTCACTTATTTATTTCTTCCTGCATCTCCCCTCCACCATTTTAAAGGGTAACCAACCCTCCTGAACAGGTTTTAGAGTTGTTGTTTTGTTTTTCTTAAAGCTTTTAGGAGACTAGAGGAGAAAAGGTTAAATCTTTGTTTTCCACCATCAAGCTGCTCCTGCCAATGTCTGTACCCAAGCCTGTATGTTTAACACTAAACTATACAACTTTCTGTCCATGCTAAAATGAAGCCTTCACCTTTTCTTCCCCCTTTTGTTCAAGAGAAGTTTTAAAACGTATTGTCTACTTCCCTTTGAGAACAGCCAGCAATTTCAAAGTTATTAAATGCAAGAAACAAAAAACTAAGTTATATTCGCTTCAGAAACATTTGTTTAACTTATTTGACAAAAATTACTTTGCTTCACTTTGCATAATCACTAGAGATCTCATCAATTAATCGAAGTATTTTTCAATATGAGTCTGTGATCCATCCATTTAGGTCAGTGTGGGGGTGGGTCAGCCCATATGGGAGCCACAAAACACACATAGGCTGATCCGCATTAACTCTGGGAAAGCTGATAATGAGGCTGTACTCTGGGTCAAAATAACTCAGGGAAAAGCCCAAATCCTGCACCAGGATTCAGGCTTTCTACTAAGTTATGGCACTCCAGGCATCCTCAGCTGGGTCCTATGTGGAACCAACTGTGGCTATCCACACAGATTAGGCAGTCCAGAGGCGCAGGATTGTGGTCTCCTTCTACCCCCTTCCCTACCTGTTGCTTTTCCCCTTCATTCCTCCTTGTTAAGTCACAAGACAAAGAAATAAGTTAGCAAAGACCCCAGCAGAAGGTAGGTTGTGTTGCTGCTGCTGGCAGGATGGGGGTGGCAGTTGATCTCCTGCCCAATGGTACTGAACTAGCTTCAGCACAGCTGTCCCTCGCGCTGCTAAGTCCTATTGGGCTGCAATGCAGCATAGAACTAGCATTTTAGATACGAGTTATGGACAACATTATTTGTCAGTGAAGAATCACCCTTATAGTAAGATGAACTCTCCTTTAAGAGAAAGCAATATAAGACAGTTAATAAAAGGGAATTTTGTCCACTAGTCCAGTTGTCAACTGGAGTGAAGTTTCCTTTCTAGCAGTATATCTGTCACACTCATAATTTAAATGATAAACACGTCCAAAAAGATGAAAAATCAAACCATCTGTTATTAACTACAATGTTGTGACAAGGGGCAACCCCAGCTAAGCAGTACAGTCCTTGTTTTCAAAACAGAAGGTCCCAAATGCAATCTCTAACATTTACAAATAAACACATATTATATAAAAGACCTCTACCTGAAACACTGCTAGCCAGTAGAGAAAATACTGCAACAATTAAATAAGATGTCCAACCTGGTATAAAGATACTACTTACATCTCCTTTCCAAGTACCTATTTCATCAGAAAATATATATGAAAAGACTGAAAATATGAAAAGACTGAAGAAATACACAAATACATATTTTTTACATTTGCAAAAGACATACAAGACAAAAAAGATATTATGTCCATGAATGCTATCAGAAGTCTTCCTCCCCTAAATCCAATTTGACTGAAACGTATATCTAAGCAATGTTAACCACAAGAGCTGTGCCTTGATTGCATTTGCAATCACACTAACTTATTTAGCACAATGCATACAAACTGAAACAACCCATAGCCTTGTGTACTTTTTCTATTTTACATTTCCTTCCATGTAACCATAGGGGATGATTTGAAAACCATTTGCTTTGCTTTCAGTTAAGCACATTTTGTTGAAACTGTGGTTAGTTTCAATGAGCTAATCTAACAACCCGTCATCTAAGGTTGCAGTTAGCATGTCTGAAATTATCTATACTTAGCATTATCTTAGTTCAGTACGTCCCCCCCCCCCAATAAGAAACCACGATTAATTAAAAGCAGAAGTGTGTATTCTTCCTTAGCTATACCTCCGATTTGGGGTGGGGGGAGTGAGAGATGGCAGATGTATTACAATTCCAAAATATCAATTTCACATTTTTTTCTATCAAAATGTCTGCATTTATATATGTGTGCGCGCGCATACATTTAAAGCACCAAAGAGTCTAAGTATGTAATGAGTCAATTCCCAACAATTATATATATACCATAATCAGCCTTACAAAAAAAAAATCTTGTTTTGAATTTTAGGCCTGTTCCTGGGGTTATTTGGCACTGACTCAGAAAATTGCACTGGATAGGCCACATCAGCTCTAGGTTTGTTTTTTTTTTTAAAAAAAGATATGGTTATCATGGTTTTCTATAGGTGGACAGATGGCAACTGGTAGGTGGCATATATTCTGCATCTCAAAAATTAGAGCTGATAGGGGAAACCTGGTGCCATTTTTGGAATCAGGTCAAATATACTCAGAAACAGGTCTATCATTTAAGGCACCAAAATGTGTGTTGAGCAATGTTATAGAAGATAAAATACCAGTAGATAGACAGATAATGCATTAATTGGGTTAAGGTGAGGAAGCACCAGTGCTTTTTTCTTGGACTTGGAGAAGCAACAGAGTGCATTCCATCAAGTTTATCCACAACACATTAATAGGAATTGGAACCTGAACTTAACACTTCAGAATGCCCTCTGAAGTGATACAAAAGGATCTAGAACATAATTTGTCAACTACTGTTCCCTGGACCCCTAAGAGCTCTTGAAGGTGATATTGGGATTTTGTGAAAAACTAAGATTGAAAAGTGTTTTAGGTACAGCAATTTTAACACAGGAATACCTGACACATTATTTTGAAGGTTCCTCCAAGCCAAAAATGTTGAAATGGGCTGATCTAGAAAGTATGTTGCATTTCTCTGCTGTAGCTAACATTTAGCTCAACAAGATAAAATTATTACAATTGACAAGTTTAAATCTCAACATGCACACCGCCGGCAATTACATGTAAATAAACATATATTAACAGCCTATACATTATTCCGAGGTATTCTGACAATCATTTTTCTACTTTTGTTCATTCAAGGCCCATCACTGTGTTATTTCACCCTAAATCCAAGAAAAACTGTATAATACATGCAATCTCATTTCTAAAGTTAAATAATACTTAATAAAATTTATATATCCTCTGGTAGACAACTGCATGTTAGAAAACTATGAGATAAAACTTGCTGAGACATTTACATCAAACTATATAATTGAATGTGTACAATTCAAGGTTTTTCTTGTCATATATAATACCTGCTTTGTCTGTTAAAATCAAGGCATACCTTTGACATGATGAACCAAGGACACAATGTGCTGAATAAATGATTCAGACGTGCTTTTGCTGGCCTGCGGTAGTTTAATGTGGTCAAAGATGGATCGGAATTCTTGCTCCTTCTTGACTGAGTGGACAAGTGTACTAGCAAGCAGCCTGTCTTTAGTCAAGGAAGCAGGTCTAAAGAATATAACATGAAAGGGAACACAAAAAGTTTATTTATTAATCATTTGCTGCGTTTGTATCCCGCTCTTCTCACCCTGAAGGGGACTCAGAGTGGCCTTACAACAGGCAATAATTAGATGCCATAAAAATACATGTCCATAAAAAACAAATACATTAAAATACATTTAAATCCAAGCAGTTAAAACCAATTAAATTCACGCAATTCAAATCATAATCCAGGGCCGTTAAAAATGGAACGCTTCATGAATTTATGTGTTTATGAAAAAGCAAATGCACTATTGACAAGGGCAAACTATTACAGACTGGAAAAATTACCTGTTTGAATCATCAAGTGGAACAGGTGCCATTTTAAGTTTCACTTCAGGCCGATGGGAATCACTGGCTATCATTTTGATCCTAAGTGGACTTTCCTCCCTGAAGGTAGATTTCTCTCTTGAGTCTGGGTTCTTGTGCAGGGGAGGACTATAATCAAAAAGTTCTTTGAGCTTCTCAGATTTTACCTGCTCAGGTGACTGGGTTTCTTTCTTCATTGTTCTCTCAGAAATTTTATCATCTTCCTTGTGCTTATCTTTTGATACATTAGGCCTCTCCACTACATAGCTAGCTGGCTCTTTAAGCTTGTAATTTTTATCTTCTCTAAATCCTTCGCCATCTCTATTTGCTTTCATAGAGATTTTAGATTTGTACTTGGATCCTTCCTCCTCAGCATTACGATGAGATGCTGAAAAACCCTTACCCTGATCTGCGAGAACAGACTTCCTAAACTGCCTATAATCTTCAGTCTCCTCTGCATCCTCCCCTTCAGAGTCATTGAACTTTTGTTTTCCAGAATCTTTATCCATATAATATTCTAAAGCGTCCTGATCCTCCCATTCTCTTTCTCCCTCTGTCCTCCCCTTTTCTGGCCCTCTCTCCTTTTGAGCATCTTTTTCTCTAACATTACTTCTATCAAGCAGGTATACTCTAGACTCTTCATCTGTGTACCTGTGGACAACAAAGGGGAAAAGTGTAACTTCCAGCTGTCTTAACTTGTTACTTTCCAATGTTACAAAATTACGTACGATTGCAGACAAATTCCTTTATGCATAAGCATTTTTACACATTGATGTTTATAACAGATCATTCAAATGTAGAAACATTAATCCTTTGGGCATTTAAAAAGTAATTCTTTGCACAAATGTCAACACTTCGACCCATTTTATTTGACAGAACATAAAACATTATGCTTTACAACTAATTTTTTAATTTGAGCTTAGACATTCAGACACTAGCTTAACTGTGAACTATTTACATAAGATGAAACAACGGATCATGATGTTGTTTTTTGTTCCTATGTATGCGGCATTGAATTATTGTCTTTTGTTAGCCTCCCTGAGTCCCCTTCGGGGGTAGAGAAGAGCAGGTTATAAATGAAATAAATATAAATAAATAAAACCATTACATTGTAAACAACTAGCCAAGAAACCACTGGAACAAGACAATATATTTTCAAGTCTCAATTCTGTTGTTGCTGTTGTTATTATTATTATTACTTATAAATTCTAAATGTAAATCTGATTTCTAGTCTAGTTCATCTCAAATTTTCCATTATGTTTGCATTTCTATTATTAAGTATCAGTTAGTGAAAACATGTTATTCCTTCATGAGAAAATGTAAATGAATCTCAAGGAGGAAACATGACTGAGAAGCAAATTGATCTGTGCAATCCCACACAGTACCGTAGGTAGATTAATTTCAAAAAGGTAACACACTTATTGACTAAATTCTTACTTTCATTTATATGCCTACAAATAAACCATAAGTATGCAAATCTTTCTTATCAGAGCAACCTAGCACAACACTTTGCAAAGAAACAATTTAAAAGTTCCCCATAAATAATTTTCCCTAACCGAATGTACTCCAGAAGTATGTGCTGCAAATATCACCCTCCCAGTTACACAGCAGAACATACCTACAAAGCAAGAGACAATCTTCAACTTCTGAAAAACTTAAGAAGTCACAATAATACTCTCTTGACTTAGAGAAAAGTGTGCTTTAGCTGTACTGCTTAACAAACATTTTAAATATATAAGCATTATTTCTTATCATTTCAATGTACTGATGCAACATCCAGAGCTTGACTCAGGTGATATCGTGTATTATTTTCTGTATTAATGAAAAGAACATTTTTTGTAAAAAAAAAAAAAGTTATATAAAATATATTATCCTAGATGCTGTACAGATTTGTAAGTTAAAATACTTTAGTGAGCAATGGTAAGTAAGCAGGGAAGGCTAAGGGCGAGTGATAATCCCAGTGTATTGTATGTTATCCAAAACAAAAGATGAAAAATCTGTAATACGGGGAAAGGGGTGGAAAAAATACATCTTTAAAATATTAGTGAGCAGGGCTGAAAACCATTACTCAAAAAAACTAAACAATGCCAGTGAAACTCGATAGGAATTTAAACACTTTTCTACTAGTGCTTTAAGTTATGTTGAAACCATTTCAATTTAACTCAATGATGGGAAAATATGAATATCCAGGTGTTGCTGGAGTGCAACTCCCAACATTTCTCACTATTGTCTATACTAGGGATGTCGAACTCATTTTCACCAAGGGCCACAAAGGGCCATTTGTAACTGGAAGACAATATAAATGTAATAAATTTGTTGCCCTGCCATTAAAAGCATTGCAGGCCACATAAAATAGCGTGGTGGGGTGGATTCGGCCCATGGGGCTTGTGTTTGACAAGTGTGATCTCTGCTGACAAGAACGCTGTGAGTTGATCATCTGGAAGTTTATATTTTGTCCACCCAAACTAAAATCAATCCAGACTGTCATACGAGCATCAAATGTTCGTATTCACATTTCTACATCACAACCCATTCATATGCAAATAAAACTGGAGAAAATTCTAGTACTTTGCATTGTACATTGCACATACCAACAGAACTCTGTTTACACTGCTCATTCAACTGAATTAAATGCCTTTATTTTTGCAATCACATTTCTTACCTTTTCAGAAATTTGGCACCCTTTGAACTTTCAGGTTCCCCGGCCTCCGGATAGAAAGAGCGCACACGAGTCTCTTCCCGAGGAGCATTCTGTGATACAACTGCTTTTGCAGGACTTCTTCTTGAAGGAATGTGATGCAGCGGACTATTCTGGGAAGGGCTGTAGCGACTGGAACCGTTTCCAAGAGAACCAGACCCAGGGCTATGCTGAATGGAATGTGAGTGTTGAGGTGTGTCTTTTGCTGAGTGAACGGTGCTGAGTAAGTGAGCATCAGAACACGAAGAACTCTGACTAGGTGGGGAGGCAATAGAGGGACTATGGGGAGACCTTGGGCTGTTATCATATGCTGAAAGACCAGGCCAAATATCACCAGAGGCTGCTGCTGATTTATTGAAGTCATCTAGAGGCTCAGATGGGTCATGTTCAAATGTACTTTTATCTTCCTCTTGTGATTTGTTTTTTAAAGGGCTCTCTTGCGAAGTAGCTGCCTCAGTTTTCTTTGCTTGTTTCTCTGATGATCCACGTCTTTTTGAAGAGACAGGTGACTTGCTATATGGAGATGAAGAACGAGATGATGATGACCTTGGAGATCTGGAAGATCTGTAGGATCGTCGAGATCTGCTCCGAGACCTCTGAGAAGATCTTGACCTTCTCTTTGGACTTCTGGAACGCGAGCGGTCTCGTCGAGGACTTCGAGAGTGTCTTCTGTTCCAGACAGGTCTGTAACCACCACGATGATATCTACCTCCACCTCCAGGATAATATCCTCTACCTCTTCCTCTATAGCCATAGGGGCGCCTCATTCCTCGGTTATTTCTGTAATCTCTGCGGTAATCTCTATTATAAACACGTTCCCGACTGCGAGACCGTGAGTATGTTCTAGACCGGGACCTAGAACTAAGATTAAAATGAATTGTTAAATATCCAGACAATTCATGATTCCCAAAAGCAATACACTGTCCAAGATCCAAAATATTAGTCATGGAGTTCTGATTATACATTAATATTAATCAGTGACAGTTCCAAGTAAGCAAACTATTTACAATGAGTATGAAGTTATTTAAGTCTTATTGCACAATTATTGTCTGCAAACATTAATACTCAATGCAAGGCAGAATGTCAAAACAAAATTCGAACTACTATCCACATTCAGGTGTCATGCTATGCTATGGCTCTGCATGAAATGATAAGGCTAGGGAAGCCTCAGGTTTATAAGCTTCTCCCTCTGGTGGAACCATAAAGGATCTGGAAGCATTTATTTTTCATTAGCAATAGGTAAGTACTGTAGTGAGCTCTCTGTATCCTTAAGAGATTGATTTTAGGATGCTCAGTGGATACCCAGAGGTGTGGGTGCCCACATCTCATTTTAAAATGTTGTAGTGGCAATCCCCAGGTGTGCCACTAGATATGCATTCTGTAGTATCCTTGCCCACTTAATTGACCACTTCTTCATTCGAGCAGCTTCCACAGAAGCATGGCGATAAACAACAGTAGCACTCCTGTTCACTAATTCACAAACAACTGTGCAGGAGCACTGCTACTGCAGATCACAAGTTAAGAAGTAGCTTCCACAGGTGTATGGCAATTGTTGCCACTTTCATGCTATTGCTCAGTTGTTCATGAAGAACGGAGTAGGAGTGCCACTGTTGTCACCAATGTCCTTGAAGAAGTTGCTCGAAAGCAGAAGGGGTGGCTGGAGGGTACCCAAGAGGTTCCCTTTCTGGCGGCCGGGGCTTACTGTTGCCTTTGCTGCTACCAATCACATTTTTAATAGGGACTCATAAGGGAGAGCACAATCACGTCTCTCTGCAAGTCTTGTCTTGCATTCAGTCTCTCCAGCTTTGCAACTGTTTTGGGTACAGTAAATGTATATTATTTGAATCCACAATAAGATGAATATGTGAGCCTTTATATATGGTTAATATAAAAATCCCACTGTACATTCAAATGCTAAATTGTGATAGTTACTTCTGGTTTTTCACAAGCCATTGTCCATGGTTTGAGTTTGGCTTGTTCCAAATAAACCAGATTTAACAATAACCAAGATACATAAATGAACATTTCCAAAATAGTATTGATAACGAATTAAGTGATGTGAAGTGGGAATGGTGGAGACTGATTCAGCTAGCCACGTTTGCACCTTATGTTTTAGTATTATCCGTGAACACGCCATGTAACTTTTAGCACATACTTTCACATTTCATGGAAGATCAGTAGATCTTATTTTGAGATGTAAAAAAAGGAAGGAAGAATACTGAAATAACAAAAATGCAATAAATGTACCTGTATCTCTTTTTTCTGGAATGTGATCTAGATCTTGACCTTGAACTGGACTGAGATCTAGACTTTGATCTTGAAGAATGTGATCTTGTGTTAGAACGACCCATTTCTTCTCCAAGAGCTTGCACCTTTCCAACAGAAATCAGGAAAACAAGCTGACCTGGATTTGAAGTAAGTAATTCCAATATGTAAGGAGAAGCATGTCTGAATTGGTCAAATTCACTACAACGTAATTGTAACAAATTCTTTTATTTGAAAATTATATTCAAATTCTGTATATCAGTAGAATAGTAATATGGGAGGCAATGTGTATTAAACAGTTCAAACATAAAGCAGCCCCTTCCCTTCCAAAATATTTTTACAAATACAGCCAAATTGTCTAAATGGGAACACCTAAGAATAGTGTATAAAATTCCATTTTGTGCTAATAAGCAAGGTCGCTAGAAAGCATCAAAGGGAACATACACAAATTATGTTACTATTTTCAAATATTCACATCAAGTATATTTTATCTCAAATCCATTTTCCTCTATACTGCTCTTTGTTTTATCTCTGCTTACACGGATATACACATTTTTATTTTTAAAAGTTGTACACAAGGCTTCCTTAAGTAATACGAGATTTTATTTCTTGATTTTATTTGTGTTCACAAAAACTTAAATCTAGATCAACCTTTTATAGATGTGCTTTTAACACAAGCGCAAAGTGGTGAAGATATGCATGTTAAAAATAAAATGACCTGACATCACCAGAAGATACACTGCATATGTTGTTGTAGTTAAATCTAGATTGTTTTATATGCCTTCATCAAAACAGAAACAACCCAACAACGGTCTAACCTTAAAAGTACATCATTAAAATGGGCAGCTTACCTTGCAATACTTCACAAGAATTTAAATTCTTAGCATAGACTCAAATCAATTCCCTGTTTAAAGAAAAAAAGTAATGTTACTTGATTATACAAACTGTTGTCAATCTATGTTTTTAAAATACAGTAGTCTAGCTTATCCAACCTTCGCTCATCCAATGTTCTGTATTATCCAACGTAGTCTGCCTCCCACCCGGATCTACAGCTGCTTCAATACATTGTGATGTTTTGTTGCTAAATTCGTAAATACATTAATTACTACATAATCTTGTCGCCCATTGAACTGCTTTTTCTGTCAATTTGTTGTAAAACATGATGTTTCTGTGCTCATTTTGTAAAATCATAACGTAATTTTCCTTAATTCCTCTTTGTTATCCAACATTTTCGCTTATCCAACATTTTACCAGCCAGTTTATGTTGGATAAGCGAGACTCTGCTGTAACCTGAAAACGTATGCCTGGAATGGGGTATGGGTGTATTTCAATATACTAGATTTATAATATGATCTACTCATTGCAACACCAAATCACAGCATATTAGTGTATTGTGCTGGTTATTCGGAAATATATTGGTGTTATGGGCTACTTTTCAAAAAGTAAAAATAGGTAAGTAAAATTTCAGAAGGTGTTCTGGTCTGTAGCCTGTTTTCTAAAAGTATAACTGCAATATTTACAATACTCTTGTATAAGGTGACCTAATGTACAAGTTGAAGGACCAAAATTATGGATAAATTAAGACCAATATTTGGGGACTGAAAACATTCTCTGACTAGAATGACAAAGGGTGAGAGCCTTTCTCAGGAACGACTAAGTAACATACTTACACAGAAATGATGACACGGGTATTTTGTGTCTATATTTTCACAAAAAAATATTCTAGGCTAATACACAAGTATATGAAGTATTTTAAACAAGTTGCCACATTTCGGAAATAACACCTACAAAACAGCGGGCACTCTGTAACACCTACAAAACAGCGGGCACTCTGGTGCAACCTATGTTTCTGAACAACCAGCCACCCAGATTATGATCAAAAGTCCTGATTTGAAGAGATGGGGCCTGAACTCAAGCCCTTTATCTTAAAACCTAGTGTGAGTCATGTTTTTGCTCTCTATGCACTGTTCCCAATCCTCAGCCCAACCTAAATTATTACAAAAAGGAATTCAGCACAAGAAATTACACTTACAGTACGTTTATGCATGTGGTATTTCCTAATTCACTAAGGGACACCCTAAGAAACCTGCCTCTGTACATAGTATCTTATGATGAACCTTGCCTTTTTATATTTATAGAAACTGGTAATGTGGGGACACTTGTCTCACATCTAATAACATGCTTTTTCTTCACATGTGAAACTGTTTGTAGAAGCATTCATCTTGTGTACACCAGGTTGACAAAAACTAAGACAAGGTTGTGGGAACACACTTTTTCCCCTCCACTTCCTTTAACCACCCCCATTTGCTCCATGGAAGTTTTCCAACTCTCCAAAGCAGCTTGTGGGCGCTGCAGGAAGAGAGAAAATCCATTCTTCCATATGTGACTGTTGGGACAGTGGTAAAATTGATCAGCTCTTTTCTTTTGTGTATTTTAGAGCAGGTTTCTCAGTCACATACTGTACATTCAAAGGAGACTATAATACCCTACTTTGTCCACATGTGCAGCCAATTTCATATAACAAAGGGGTATGAATATCTATATGATAATATATTTATTGCCTTCCTTTAGATTATAACCAAGAGAAACTGTACCCCAGTGAAAGCAGACCTTCAATCAATAACACCTTGGTAAATCCACGCTATCTGAGTGCCCTTGTTTCAATGTATCTACTACAACTGGGACTAGCAACTGGATTTAAGCTATTGAGCACAGATGGGTAAGATATAACACCATATACTGTTGGACTAGACCTCTTGTCATCCCTATGCCATCACCAATGATGCCGAAGGCTGCAGTCCAACGTTTCTGCTGCTGTGCACTTTCAAGCCATTTCCAACTGATGCCGACGCTACACAGGCAACTCTATCATAGGGATTTTTTTAAAACTGAGTGTGTGCGACTTGTCCAAGGTCACTCAATGGGTTTCCAAGACCATGTAGGAAATCTAACCATGGTCATCAGAATCCAATGCTTAACCCACTACACCATGCTAACTTTTTCAATATTATCTATAGTAGAACTTTCCAAACATTACCAATTGGTCACACACCGTTTTGAGTCATGTATCACTTTGCTACACAGTAATTCAGTTTTACTTGCAAGTTAAGAGATTTATCCAACCCCTTAGAAGAGATATGTACACATATAGAAGTTGCAATAATGACATGTATGAGGACACAACATACCTCATGAAAACTCTTCATTTATATATTTCAAAATATGATTTATTGCTTATTTCAGACATTGTTTTGTTTGTACTATACACTGCAGCCAACACACTAATGTGTCACAGCATACACTTTTGAAAGTTCTGATCTAGAGAGCCACAAATTGTCTAGCAAACTTTCATAGGTGTATCAGGAAATATTGGGGGGAACACCTCCACAACTTGTCCTGAAAACAGAAAGGTTGACCTTTCAATCTTCTTGTCCTCAGTCACTTCTGGATTACTACTGCTGAAGGATCAGATGCTGTTGCTATTTTTCATAGAATCATAGAGTTGGAAAAGACCTCGTGGGCCATCCAGTCCAAACCCATTCTGCCAAGAAGCAGGAAAATCTCATTCAAAGCACCCCGACAGATGGCCATTCAGCCTGTGTTTAAAAGCTTCCAAAGAAGGAGCCTCCATCACACTCCAGGGCAGAGTTCCATTGCTGAACACCTCTCACACTTAGGAAGTTTTTCCTAATGTTCAGGTGGAATCTCCTATCCTGTAGTTTGAAGCCATTTTTCCATGTTCCTCCTCCCTATGATTTCCCTTCACATATTTATACATGGCTATCATGTCTCCTCTCAGCCTTCTCTTTTGCAGGCGAAACATACCCAGCTCTTTAAGCTGTTCCTCATAGGGCTAGTTCTCCACACTCTTGATAATTTGTCACCCTCCTCAGGACATATTCCTGTTTGTCAACATCTCCCTTCAATTATGGTTCCCAGAATTGGACACAGTATTCAAGGTGTAGTCTGAGCAAGGCAAGATAGAGGGGTAGCATGACTTCCCTGGATCTAGACACTATACTCCTATTGATGCAGCCCAAAATCCTGTTGGCTTTTTTTTGCCACTGCATGACATTGTTGGTTTAACTTGTTGTCCACGAGGACTCCAAGATCTTTTTCACATGTACTGATGTCAAACCAGGCATCCACCATTCTATATATTTGCATTTCATTTTTTGTCTAAGTGGAGTATCTTGCATTTGTCACAGTTGGACTTGATTTTGTTAATTTTGACACATCTCTCTAATCTGTTCAGATAGTTTTGAATTCTGCTCCTGTCTTCTGGAGTAGTGACTATCCCTCCCAATTTGGTGTCATCTGCAAACTTGGTGTCATCATGCCTTATAACCTTTCATCTTATCTAAGTAATTAATACAGATGTTGAACAGGACCAGTCCCAGGAGGGAACCCTGCAGCAGGCTGAAGAGGAAGCATTGGTGAGCACATATGGGTTCCTTCACTTAACCAATTACAGATCCACCTAACAGTAGCATTGCCTAGTCTACATACTGTATGACTAGTTTGCTTTTAAGCAGGTCATTTGGGACTTTACCTTCTAACGCTTCATCTAAGCCAGCAATTATCAACCTGGGGGTCAAGACTCGGGGGTGGGGTGTCATGTGGGGGTGTCAGAGGGGTCACCAAAGACCATCAGAAAATGCAGTATTTTCTGTTGGCCATGGGGGTTCTCTGTGGGAAGTTTGGCCCAATTATTTATTTATTTCTTCAATTTTATTTATTTAAAACTTTTGTACCCCGACCTTCTCACTTCTATCGAGGGACTCAGACCGGCACTCCCAGAGCCTCCCAGAGGCTTGGGGTGGTGTACAAGGAAGAGTACAACAATACAAGATAAAACAATGGTTAAAAACTCAACAATTGTCAAAAGCCTGCCTGAACAAGTGGGTTTTGCATGCTCTACGAAAGGAGCTCAGATCTCAAAGGGCCCGAATCTCAGGCGGCAGAGAGTTCCATAGCACTGGACCTATAATGGAGAATGCCCTCCGCCGGGTTGCTGTTAGATGGAAGGATCTAACACTGGGGATACAAAGGAGGTTCAGATCTTCTGACCGTAGTGACCTTGGGGGATTGTAAGGGAACAGGCGATCCCTTAGATATTATATCATTGGTGGGATTCAAAATGCTCTTTGATTGTACGTGAAATATAAATCCCAGCAACTACGCCTAAATGTCAATGTCTATTTTCCAGAAACTCCACCAGTGTTGACATGTGTGCATATTGAGTATTTGTGCCAAGTTTGGTCCAGATCCACCATTGTTTGAGTCCACAGTGCTCTCGGGATGCAGGTGAACTACAACTCCAAAACTCAAGGTCAATGCCCACCAAACCCTTCCAGTATTTGCTGTTGGTCATGGGAGTTCTATGTGCCAAGTTTGGTTCAATTCCATTGTTGGTGGAGTTCAGAATGCTCTTTGGTTGTAGATGAACTATACATCCCAGCAACTACAACTCCCAAATGACATAATCAACCCCTCCCAACCCCACTAGTATTCAAATTTGGGCATATCGGGTATATGGTCCAGTGAATGAAAATACATCTTGCGTATCAGATTTTTACATTACTATTCATAACAGTGGCAAAATTAGTTAATAATATTATGGCTGAGGGTCACCGCAACAGGAGGAACTGCATTAAGGTGTCGCGGCATGAGAAAGGTTGAGAACCACTGATCTAACTGTTAAAGACAGGGGGCAACACCGTATAATACTAACTCTGCAAACCAGGGGATTACAAATAGAAACCTCATTCTATTTATATACCTCATTCTATTTGTAACCCCCTGGTTTGCAGAGTTAGTTAACCACTGATCTAAGTCATTAATACGTAATGTGCTATTTTACGTACACAGTTTCTTGTGGATTTTGTATAGTACTGATTGTATATATTGTTACTTTAAGATTGTTTACTTCTGAGGACGACACGATTGTTGAAACGCTGGCCCTGAGGAAGTCTCGGAAAGGGACAACACGGCCTGCAGCCGGCTCCGGTGGAAGCTCCAGCCGTAGGCAACCTCCCACGCGGAACGCCCCTTGGCGTCCTCCGTTTGGAAGTTTTGTTTACCATCACGCGGTTCTCCTTTATCCATAGAACCTTGGATTTACAATACTCCTATGTGACCTTATCAGGTATATATTATCTTGCTGCACTTTGGACCGTGGCATTGGGACTTACCATCCAATATATTGACTCCTCTCCTCGGATTACCTCCGCTCCACCTGGATCTATACCATGCCTTACATAAGGTACTGACAATCTGGGTTGGATCCTTAGCGTTTTTCCTGGACTGGTGATTCTTTAAATTTCTGAGACAAATTTATTGTCATAATTTCATTATTATATTGTGATATAGATGAATCCTGGTCCTTGTGGGCACTATTGTGCTGAATTCGATGTATTGAACTTAATGTGTTGGAACTCAATGTGTTGAACTTATTACTTGTGTTGTTCGAAATATAAGATATTTTTGATACTGAAATAAGTATACCTCATTCTATTTGCAACCCCCTGGTTTGCAGAGTTAGTTAACCACTGATCTAAGTCATTAATTTATGTATTTATTTATTTCAGGATTTTGCCCCGCTCTTCTCAACCCCCGAGGGGGGACTCAGAGCGGCTTACAGCAGGGCTGTCCAATTGCCGGCCCTGCAGGTGTTTTGGACTTCAACTCCCAGAAATCCTAGCCAGTTTACCAGCTGTTAGGATTTCTGGGACTTGAAGGCCAAAACACTTGCAGGGCCGGCAGTTGGACAGCCCTGGCTTACAGTAAGGCACAATTCGATGCCCACACAGTAACAATATAAAACCCCAGAACCCTTCAACAATTAAAATACATTAAAATACAATTACATTAGCATCATACGCATTCATTCCAGATTAAAACAATGTTCTGTCCATAAAAGCTTTGGCCCTATTCATCCACTTTCCATTAAAATCCCATCTAAACTGCTGCCTTGTGCTGCTGTGCAAACGCCTGGTCCCACAGCCAGGATTTTATTTTTTTCCTGAATGCCAGGAGGGATGAGGTGGATCGTACATCGATAGGGAGCGCATTCCACAGGCGGGGAGCCACCACCGAGAAGGAGCCACCTCGCCCCCCACCAGCCGCATTTGAGAATCAGTAATAACAATGTTTTTCGTAACACAAGTCGAGCATCTCTTATTCAGAATTACATTATGCTCCAAAATTGTCCGCATGGCGATTGAAATTCTGACCAGTATACGTAATTTCTACTTCATGCACATTTCTAAAAAAAAATTTTAAAAAAATTGTATAAAACCACCTGCAGTCTTGTGTGCATGAGAAGCATAGGAAACCAGGCATGTAGCCGGGGCGCTAAGGGGGCTTCAGCCCCCCTCCCCCCGAAATTCTCAGGGTGGTCCGCGAAAAGGCCTTACTTGTACATTATTTAAACTGTTATGTTTATTCATATCATGATCTGATCACCATGCTCGTTATATCCCACATTAATGGGGTTATTGGGATATCAATACAAAAGGTTTGCTAGGGTAGACCCTCTTCCACCCAGTCTCCGCCCCCCCCCCCGAACCAAACTCAGCCCCCCCCCCCCCCGAATCAAAATCCTGGCTACGGCCCTGCAGGAAACATAAATGGGTCCCATCTCCAAAATCTCTCATGTGCGTAGGGTTGCCATTTTTGATATAAGAAATAAGGGACATTTACGGGATTTTTCACAAAAATAAGGGACACTTCGTAAAAAACTTGAAACTCAAACATTAGGTAGAAATAGTTTTATGAACAGAATAAGATGATGATTGAAACTCACAGAAGAAGCTGACTTACACCCTCTTAACAGGACATGGTATGTTTCTGCATGCTTTGTCATGCAGAAAAAACATTATTAGAACTACCTTATTTTCTCCATCTGTATTTAGTACTTGACTTTGCTGACTTTAAAAGTGTGCTGTCTAAACATTACAATAAAATAATTTTTATAAGACAGTACATCTTCATGATTATTATGTCAATAGTTAATGGTATAGTATAGTATGGGATACACAGCATTGTATAGTATTGGGATGCACAGCTAGGCCTATTTTAAGAGTAACTCTCAAGCAACCAGAAACTATCGTTATCCAACATGATCCAACTTGAAAAAGTCCTGTATCGCCTCTTCCTTCCAACGGGGACGCAGGCTGCCCTGCGAGTTGGAATCCCCGGGCAGGCATTGCCGTGGAAACCACAGCGCACACCTTCCTCTGGTCAACCCCGCCCAGTTCTGTCCTGCTAGTCAAAAATAAGGGACAAGGCCTGAAAATAAGGGACACAAATTTTAGGGCCAAAACAAGGGACGTCCCTTAGAATAAGGGACATAGGGCAACCGTACATGTGCGTATATAAAAATGGAGGCATCCCAACATCCTGAAATCTTAAACATTTCTAGCCACAAGCATATGAGAAGTGGCTGAGCTGAGCTTCCGTGTGCGCAGGACTGAGAGAGAGAGAGAGGAAAAGAGATGCGCCAAGATAAGGCATTCTGTGGCCCGCCCTGAAGGCCATGTTCACGTGGCGAAGAGCCACGGAAAGGGAGGCGGGAGGGCGCGCCAACCACACAAATAAAATCAACACAGAGGAAACGGCTCCCTCCCCCCCCCCTCCTCAAGCCTCGCCCACCGCGGCTTGAGTGATAGGCGGAGGGGCGCGCGAGCCTCTGAAGCACAGAGAGCGTTCGATAATAGCTCGCGAAGCCCCGCAACGGCCAGCCGAAGGGGGAGGGGCGAGCTGGCCCGCGCGACCAAAGGCCTCCTCGCGCCACAGAACTCTGGAAAGGTGGGGGAGGGGGGGGGGGGGGGGAAGGGAGAGAGAGCCCAACGGCCGCCAGTGAAGGTTGAGGAGGGAAGCCAAATGCCTCTGCCAAAGCCCTCCCCGCCCGCTTCTCCTCAGCCCTGGCCTTTGCTTCGCCTCACCCCTTCTCTGGACGACCGCTCCCGATGCAACCCCCTCACCGCTCGGCAGCCATTTCCAGCCTCGGTGGAAGGAAAAGAAATGGAAGGGGAGGCGGGGGAACCATCGAGAAGTTATTGCGACGCTCCGAAGAGGACGAGCGCGTCACTTCCGCTCAGGGAGAGTCAGCAAATAACTGGCTTACCCCCTTGGCGCCACCTGGTGCCCACAGGAAAGATGGCGGGCCTCAGCCAGCGCCGCGCCTCTCCCAGTCACGTGACGCGTCCTTCTGCTATGGATCTGCTCAGGTGCGCATGCGCGGGAGGCGTGGCGCTTCCTCTTTGGCAGGGTAACTGGGTGACGCGGCTTTAACCGCCATGGCTCCCTCCTAAAGCCTCCCTGGGGGTTGTCGTTTGCTGGAACAATACAGCCCTCTGCTCTGGCAGGCGAGGGTCAGCCTCTCAAACCAACAACAAAGCCCGTCTCACCATAGCATGGAGCCATTGCAGTTGAAGCGCTGTCTGATTGCTATAGTTCTGCAGTCACACTAGAGCAGGCAAGGGCAAACTTGGGCCTTTCATGTGTTTTGGACTCCAACTCCCACAATTCCTCACAGCCTCAGGCCCCTCCAAAGGTGTTTTGGACTTCAACTCCCACAATTCCTCACAGCCTCAGGCCCCTCCAAAGGTGTTTTGGACTTCAACTCCCACAATTCCTCACAGCCTCAGGCCCCTCCAAAGGTGTTTTGGACTTCAACTCCCACAATTCCTCACAGCCTCAGGCCCCTCCAAAGGTGTTTTGGACTTCAACTCCCACAATTCCTCACAGCCTCAGGGCCCTCCAAAGGTGTTTTGGACTTCAACTCCCACAATTCCTCACAGCCTCAGGCCCTCCAAAGGTGTTTTGGACTTCAACTCCCACAATTCCTCACAGCCTCAGGCCCCTCCAAAGGTGTTTTGGACTTCAACTCCCACAATTCCTCACAGCCTCAGGCCCCTCCAAAGGTGTTTTGGACTTCAACTCCCACAATTCCTCACAGCCTCAGGCCCCTCCAAAGGTGTTTTGGACTTCAACTCCCACAATTCCTCACAGCCTCAGGGCCCTCCAAAGGTGTTTTGGACTTCAACTCCCACAATTCCTCACAGCCTCAGGCCCCTCCAAAGGTGTTTTGGACTTCAACTCCCACAATTCCTCACAGCCTCAGGCCCCTCCAAAGGTGTTTTGGACTTCAACTCCCACAATTCCTCACAGCCTCAGGCCCCTCCAAAGGTGTTTTGGACTTCAACTCCCACAATTCCTCACAGCCTCAGGCCCCTCCAAAGGTGTTTTGGACTTCAACTCCCACAATTCCTCACAGCCTCAGGGCCCTCCAAAGGTGTTTTGGACTTCAACTCCCACAATTCCTCGCAGCCTCAGGGCCCTCCAAAGGTGTTTTGGACTTCACAACTCCCACAATTCCTCACAGCCTCAGGGCCCTAACACCAAAGGTGTATTTTTTGGACTTCAACTCCCACAATGGCAGAAAGACACAAACTCACAGCCTCAGGGCCCATTCCAAAGGTGTTTTTGGACTTCAACTCCCAATTTCCCACGGCACACCTGAATCGCTCACGGCACAAGTGCCCTGGCACACTGGGTGGGAAACACTGCACAGAGTACGCCTGGGCAACCTTGGGCTTTTCAGGTGTTTTGGACTTCAACTCCCACAATTCCTCACAGCCTCAGGCCTTTCAGGTGTTTTGGACTTCAACTCCCACAATTCCAAAGGAAGGGGCCTGAGGCTGTGAGGAAATGAAGTCCAAAACACCTGAAAGGGTTTGCACTAGAGAATGAATCCACTTGAAATCCGGTTTTTGCCTCCTGCAGAATTCTGGGGTTTGTAGTTTAGTGAGGCTGTTAAAGGCTCCCACCTAAACTACAAACCCCAGAATTTTGCAGGAGGCAGAAATCAGATTTGAAGTGGATTTTTTTTCTCTAGTGTGATGAGGCCCAATTTTCAGCAGAAGTGTGCCGTCGTGGGTTTTGTTTCGTTTTTCATTTTCATTGGTGGGCTTTTGGTGTCTGCCGGGGTCCCCCGTGGAAATCAGAAACGCTTGGCTCTAAAGTCCAGTTCACTACACTGCTTCTTCCCTGACCTTTTCCTTTTTGAAATGCCTGTATGGGGCTTACGGCAACTCCACGAATTTCATAGGCTTTTCTTGGCAAGTAATGGTCAGAGGTGGTTTTGCAGGTTTCTTTCTACACAGCATTTTGTATGTATTGATTAACAGTTTGTCAATCAATACATACAAAGACTTGGATGTTTGGACATGCCTTTGAGAATGTCTAGTCCTAATGGCCCGCAATTATTGCCACAGCACTTTCGCCCCATGCCCTAGTTCAGGGGTGCTCACACTTTTTCAGCATGCGAACTACTTATAAAACAACCAAGTCAAAATGAGCTACCTCCCCACTACAAAAATGTGAAACATATAACACAGTATCTGATTTGAACTGGGTTTTCCGAGTCCACACTGCCATATAATCTGATTCAAAGCAGATAACATGGGATTTTATTCAACTGTGGAAAGGACCTTAGATAACTCAGGGCTGGCAGCACTTGGATGGCGTCGGGAGCCTGCGGGGCAGAACTGAGCCTTCCTCCCACCCTGCCTGCGATCTACCAGGACGCCCTACGCAAACTACCAGTAGATTGCGATCTACCTAATGAGCACCCCTGCCCTAGTTCATTAGCTAAAATTGGCACTTTCCTATTCCCTGGTCCTGTTTGCGGTTGGCTATGTTTTACGACAGTTCACATCATAGGTTATTGGACACTGTTTTGAGCTTAAACTTCGTTTTATATGTTATTGGTTATCTTGTACTGTATTGTGTATTTATTATGTATTGATTTAGGTACATTATCGGTCGCACATGACACACACACACACACAGGGAGAGCTTTGGATAGCATAGGAAAGTGTTAACACTCCTGGGGTGTTTTGCTGTCTGCCCATGTTCAGATGTCACCTCACTTTCTGTCCCTGTGAGAATTAGATTTTGAAAAATCTGACTTGCTATAGAAACAAGGATGAGTTTAAAGCTTCAGTTGTGACACCTTTTCCCCATAACTCTTTCATGAACGAATTTTCCTTCCAATGAGTAGATTTCGCCACAACCTGTTGTCTCACCCTGGTTTATAAGTATGAGTCACTTGTAACCTGGATGTTTGCAACTTAGAAACTGCATGTATATTCATCTTTAATGAAAAAGAACGAAACATGCTTTTCATCCAAAATTTAGCGCTTCATTCAATTCAATTGAATTTCTCACTTATTAATCACCCTCGATTAAATGCTCCAGACGATTTACATAAAATCCATAAGCGTTGCAGTAAGAGACGTATTAAACATTAAAAGCTAAAAGTAGTCTTCACTGAGCAAAGGGGTCACGCATGACATGCAGTAAGTCTGGTTGGAGGAGTCTTGGTGACCACTGGCAGTGGAGAGGGGAAAGGCGGACTCTGAGGTATGCTGACCCCTGACCATAAAGTGCTTTGAAGGTCAGAACCAACATCCTTCCCCCACAGGCCTAGATGGCCAAGGGTATGGATTATTACTAATCTGAACTTTGAGATAAGAACACTTTACAATCAGCACTGAATTTTATCATGCAAATGCATAGAGTTAATGAGCAATGTTCTTGACAGTTGTCATCCAGTTTATCCTTGGAAGAAAATTACTTAAGTTACTACTGTTTCACTATTTTCTAGACAGGATTGTAAGTCAAAAGCGAATATTTTACCATGTCAGTCAGCTAGCCCAACAAAGGAAAAGGCTTCATCAGATCTCTCAGCGGGTCTTACACAGTCCTAAAACTCAGGCTAAAAATGGATGAGTCCAGATGATGTTTCAGACTAATCCATTTCAACCTGGAGTAAGCTGAATTTACCTGGTTTTATCCAGGTTTTAAAAACACCTCTAAAGATCTAAGCTAAGGTCTGGATCTTTAAAGGTGAGGGCCCTGAGGGGACTCACTCCTGGGACCCCTTCCACAGTGCCAGGCGTCAGTCTGCACAGCCATCCCACTTCTTCAGGCTTCCAAAAGCCTGGAGGGGCGGAAGGGGGCACCACCCCCGCTCCCCCAGGTTTTTGGGAGTCTGAAGAAGGGGGATGGCTGTGCAGACTGACCCCCAGGACTCCTCCCAAAATCCTGGAGGAGCAGGGTGGTGCCTCCTTCACTTTAGCCCCCCATTTCCTCCCCCAAACTTAACTAAGGGGCCTGCCAGCCACACAGGCCCCTACGGAAAGCTCTGTAGTCATGACAGAATGACGCTTCAGGATGAGCAGTTCAGCATGTTTAAAGAAACATTTTATTCAGACTAATAATACACACACATGACAAGAAATTACATTACAGAAGTAAATGAAAACATTTTGAAACCCTGGAGACCACTAGAGGGGTTCTTCTGAAATGTAAGGATGGCTTGCCTGGTCTTTTTTTTTTTAAAAACCACTCATACATTTTACTGTACTCACGATGGCACTGCCTTTCTGCTGTGGTGGGATTGCACATTCATGTGACACAGGAGGCTATGCTGACAGCAGCAGTGCTGCTGATGTCTTCCACAGTAAATAGACTTTTGCTGGGGATCCAGATTAACTGTGCCAAACAATATAGGCTACATTTGAGAAGAGGACAGTGCAAACCATCTCTGAGTACTACCAGCCTAAGAAAATTATGTGAAATTGACAGACAATTTGAAGACAAACACCCATGCATGAGCGCGCGCGCCACGCACACACACACACGTCATAATAGTGATTTCACAGACTTCCAGATTGTCTTATTTCCCATGAGATAGCAGATGCTGTAATGCATATCATTGAAGACTTATCATGGCATTCATTACTTTCAAACACATCAGGGCTATTGAACTCTTCTGGTAGGAAAGACTCGTCGTCATTATTCTGCATGAAGAGATAATTTAATAGAACATATATTTCCCCACAGATTACATTGTCACATGCATGTTTATCTTATTTACCTAAGGCCTTGGCATCTGTAATAAAATCAGATTTTAAAAAAGAATTTTTAGAGAAGAATCCTAGTTAATTAGCGTGTGCATCTGTCAAGATGCATTGTTCATATTTTTCCTCTTCTTGATATTTGCAACATTTGTAACATTCTTTCTTATATTCCCAATCTTGTAGTTTTTGATTGCTCCAACTCAAACACACAACTAAAAGAAAACTGAAAATTCATTCTTAATTTACCATTGCCCCACTCATAGTTAGGTAGCTGACCCCATCCTTTGTGAGCAGAATATACCAATTCAGTACCTGGGGTTTGCAGTTATAGAATTACAGTTAGGAGTACTCCTCAGACCAGCTGACAAAAAGTATAGGATCAGATAGCAGTTTTGTTAGGTTGCCATAGTAGGGTTTCTCCAATATCCAGCTTGCGTGTCCAAACGTTTATCCCCTAATGTCCCACCTTGTAATTTACGATCTTCTGGAGAGGCCCTGCTCGATCCCACCTTCATTGCAAATGTGTTTGGTGGGGGACGAAGGACATGGCCTTCTCGGTGCTGGCTCCTCGCCTATGGATCTCACTTCCCAGCAAAATTAAGTCATCTTCTTCCCTCCTTTCCTTTAGGAAAAAGTTGAAGACATGACTATGGGGCCAAGCATTCGCTTAGACATCCGGGTAGCAGGTTGGCAGTAAAAATGATGACAATGCTAAGGAAAACGGACTGTGGACTGGCTTTGGATTAAGTTGTAGATAATAGAACTTGGACTCTTTATACTTTTTAAAATGGTTTTTAATCTTATTATTGTTTATTATGTAACTCTTGTTTTTATTTGTTGTATATGTGGGGCATCAAATTGCTGCCATCTGTAAGCCGCCCTGAGTCCCCCTTCGGGGGTAGAGAAGGGCAGGGTACAAATATTTGAAATACATACAGTAAATAAATAAATAAATAAATAAGGTTAACTCACACAATTTCTATAAAAATCAGGCAGTTGGATTAATATTGTCTTTACAGGCAGCCACAATATTATTCCTGTTGAGGACCAGTTATTATTGTTGTTTTGTCCTCAGGTCATTTCCAACTTATGGCAACCCTAAGGCTAACCTATTTTAGGGATTCCGGTAAGATTTATTCAGAGGAGAGAATTTGGCTTGCTCAAGATCTCCCAATGGGTTTCAGTGGCCAATGGCGATTTGAACCTACGTCTCCAAATCCTGCTCCAACACTGTTTCCCTTTGTAGGGTTTTGTCTCTCGTAAAACCTTTAAAAAGTTGCTACACCCCATTTTGCTAGTGACTTTTGTCCCCAGCTATTTCAAATTTAAATTACAGTAATCACATTTAATTCAGAACAAATATGTCCTACAATCAGGGCCGTAGCCAGGATTTTGTTTCGGGGGGCTGAGACTGGGTGGAAGAGGGTCTACCCTAGCAAACCTTTTGTATTGTTATCCCAATAACCCCATTAATGTGGGATATAATGAGCATGGTGATCAGATCATGATATGAATAAACATAACAGTTTAAATAATGTACCAGTAAGGCCTTTTCGCGGACCACCCTGAGAATTTCGGGGGGCTGAAGCCCCTTAGACCCCCTGGCTACATGCCTGCCTACACTTTTTGTTGTGAAAAGGCATTGTTGTACTAAGAACAAGGCACCGGGTTCCAGTAAGCCACCACTGTGCATCAACATTTCTATTGGACTACAGTAAAATATATTCACTTCAGCTTTAAAGGTCTTTCTGATTAGGATGATCAAATGGTTTCATTTCGTCAGAGGAACAAAGCTATTTGTTATTGAGTCCCTACAGGATTACCAACCTCCCATATTAGTACTAATTGTTAGAAATCTCTCAGTTTTGTCATGGGCTCCAGGTACTGTGTTCTCAGGCTTCTTGTATGCCTAAGCTCTACTTGTGGTCTTAGCCGTTTAATGGATTTTGAATCTATTTTTAGGAAATGGTTGTGTGACAAATTGGATAAGACTCCTAAAGGTGGGACTGCTCTTATTTATTGAATTCCACTCACTCAGAATTTCTTCCAGTTCCAACATATTCCATTGGAACAATGGATCCCATTATTACTCCATGTTGTAGTGCTATGTTATTGTGTGCCCTTAAGTAATTTCTCACTTACAGCAACCCTAAGGCTCTCATGGGATTGAGAATGTGCCACCCAGTGGGTTTCTCTGTCTGAATGGGGAATCAGACCTTGGTCTGCAGAGACATTGCTCAATGCTGAAATCACTAAGCCATACTTCTCTCGGGCCCAATTGGTTTAAACAATTTATTGCTTTTGCAGCAATTTGTAACATAGACATACCTCACAGACATACTGTGTATAAATTCTGCTAAACCCACCCAGGACATTCCACAGATATATAAACCTCACTTGCCTAGTTTCCAATATACCTCATAACCTCTGAGGATGCCTGCCATAGATGCAGGTGAAACGTCAGGAGAGACTGCTTCTAGAACATGGCCATACAGTTCGAAACACCTACAAGAACCCATTACTGCTACTGGTAGGGTCTTCTATGCTGAATGATCAACAAGAAATAAAAACCGCCGATGAAAACGATATGCTGGTGGCAGAGTCATTCAAGGAGCAACTATTTGAAGATGAAGCCACCATTTTACAAAGTGAAATGGCCCCCTCCTTTGCTGGCAGGGAAGAGGCAGAAGCAAATGTTGCGATTTGGGTACAGGCTGGCCAGAGCTGCTGATACTGTTCTATGGGAAATGAATTTCTTGCTGCGCCACAGTGTTTTAACGAATGGAAGCCTGATAATGATATGATGCTAATAAGTATTGTGTTTAATTGGATAATGAAATGTGTTCTGAGACACTGGCCAATGGGGTTTTGTAAAGAAGGGCGGGCCAAGATCTGCCGCCATGAGGGGTATATAATGAGTGTTCTTAGAATGTATGTTAGGATTTGCCCGGAGCAGCTTGTTCTGTGGGTAAACCCCACCAGCTGGTGTCCAATTTCAATAAACTTGACTTCACTTTTAAAACAGTCAATTGTCCGTTCTCTCGTTCCTGTGCCCGCGCGTCCACGTCACCGTTGGTAAGAAGGTTATCTGCCACCCGGAGTTCTGGGACTCCTAATTTGCTGCTACAAAAGCACTTGGGGAGAAATAAACCATCAGGAAAAAGTTTTAAGTAACAGAGACAGAATCCATTCAAATTCTAATTAAAATCTGTGAACACATTTGGGGGGGGGGGGAAGGACAACGGCTCACAGAGTGGAAACAGTCAATATACTGTATTTACTCAAATCTGATGTTCACCCTTTTTGGCTAAATGACATAGCCAAAAGTGAGATGCACATATGATTTGATAGCATATTAGATTACACATGTAAACCCACCTGTGCCCCTCCATCAGGTCAAAGTTGACAAACTTTAACTTTGCATTTGTTTTAATACGGTAGTTTTTAACTGGGATTTTAAAAAATACTGTTTATATTTAATCCTGTCCTAATGTTTTATATTCGTATATTTTTAATTGTTATGCTGATGCTTTTATATTAAGTCGCTTTGAGTCCACTTCATGGGAGATAAAGTGAGATAACAACAACAATAACTTACCAACCTCAGCCAGGCCAGGGGGGAAGGGGCAGTTTACCAACTGGCCTCATTCACAAGGCCTTCAAAACCTCTCCCTCGGTTTTGAAGGCCTTGTGACTGAGGCTTTAGTTCAGAAGCTGCCGGCCCAGTCATCTGACTGAGACTGCTCCACATTCAATAGCCTCAGCCTAATGGAGGAGCACAGCTTCCTCTTGCCTATCCGTTTTTCAGAAGTGGGAAGCAGAATGGCCAACAGGCATGGGGAAGCGTGCATTACATTCTACAAGGGGCAAGAGGTCATACTGCAAACAGGGCTGAGTAGGGCTGTTGATGGTAGAGTTACTTGGAGATCTCTCATTCAGAGGGTTGCTCTAAGTTGAAGGTAACTTGGCAGCAGTTAAAAGAAACAGCAGGGTCTCTGAAAGATTGGTGCCTCTATTATGAGCTTGTAAGAATCTGAGAATCTCAACAGATGTTTGGTCCATGTCTTGGAGAAACTACCTTGAGAAGCTTGGATAGTGTTTACATGTGACAATGTTTTCCCTGAGACAGCATCTTGATTGTAGAATTCCCTCCAAAGGGAAATCAGGTGGACTGGTATCTGGGAGTTTCCCAAACTGCATTATTCCATACAGCCTATTTTTTAATAACAGATTTTAAAATCAACTTTAAAAATTATCTTTATTATTTAAAGACACCCCACCTCCCCCAGATTTTATACATTGCTTTGGGCAGAAAAACAATTAATAAAATAATTATTTATGACTAAATTCAATCTCAGTCTAATTATAGGTTGAGTCATAGTCTCCGATGGTTTATTCATATATGTCTGTGTTATTTGACTTTGTAGCAACTGGCAAGGCATTAGCGTCAATAAAGTGAGTGGAGCAAGTTTGACTCATTTATCTCTCTGTCCACAATAATATATAGACTTACATTCTTGCTGTCTGTCAAAACTAACTCTTGAGCAAAAACTCCTAAGAATCATACCGAACCCCTTATTTAGAATATATCAATTTGAGATTTTTAAAAATGCTTAAATGTATTAAAGCATATTTGAAGTAGATTTGACAGTAAATCTGAAACAATCTTGGCATCTGTTTATTTAAAAATATGTACCACTTTTAACAGCATGTGTATGTTCAGTTGAATTATAACTGTAATTCAGAGAACAGGAACATTAATAAAACAGTGTTAAGACTGTCACTCTGAATTTAGGGCGGGTACATTTTACATTGGCCCTAATTACAAAATTCATGGTAATAAAAAGCTTATTGGGCTACAGTCCAATTTTTTTATCTCATATGAAAAGTGAAGACTACTAGGGTTCCGACATTAATATATCAAAATAAAATAACTCCTCCATGCTTCCTATATTTCAAAATCCCCATACTCTGTAAATAACATCAATTAAACTGTTTTGTTGTTATTTTGTGCCTTCAGGTCATTTCCAATTTATAGCAACTCTAAGGCAGGCCCATCATGGGGTTTTCTGTCACTTGCTTTATGTCACCCAGTGGGCTATCGTGGCCAAGTAGGGATTTGAAACCTATTCTCCACAGTGGTAGCCTAACGTTCAAGCCACTGCACCAGGGGTCCCCAAACTAAGGCCCGCAGGCCAGATGCAGGCCTCCAAGGTCAGTTACTATCCCACCCCGCCCTAAACATTAGACTGGTGCAACCTGAAGACACATAGCAACAACAATCCTAAGCTTGACTGTCTCATCAGCCATTGAAATACTGTTAAATGTATGTTGGTTAAAAGTGTTCTTCATCTTAAATATTGTATTGGTCATTCTTTTTTTTTTTGCACTACAAATAAGACATGTGCAGTATGCATAGATTTAGTGTTGGGCAGGGGGGACATACTGTCCTCCTTTAGTATAATAAAACCTTATTATAGCTGCTTGGCAGGCCTTTGCCTTTTGAATCACTGTTTCAAACTGCACTCTCCAGGATAAGATGTGAATTCCTTCTGACCTGCTGTAGAAAAATTTGTCAGTAGACCATTTATATTTTGTAAATTTACTTTCAAAAACCAGAACTTTTGATTTACTAAAATTTATATTTAGCTTGTTTGTTTCGCAGTATTCTGTAAATTTCCTGAGTTGGTGTATACGCTCTGATCTAAACCTGGAGAGGATGGCTGTATCATCTGCATACAGCAGGATGGGAACTCTACTTTTACATAGTGTGCGTAGAATTCATCTGTCTTAAAAAAAACCTATATGTGAACCAGCCCTCAGCTTGGAAAATTTAAGGACCCCTGCACTACACTTAAGTGGCACATAAATATATCTCATAGTGACAGGTGAACAGACTCTCATTGATTGCAGCAGATGCTGTCCAATAAGTAGGGGCTGGAAGACTTTTATGATCCCTCATTTGTCCCCTAAATTAGGGGATATGTAGGGATAATGAATATAGTCACCAGTGTCTAACTAAGTTATGTATTCATAAATACCCAATAGGAGTCCAGATTCCATTATTTTTAATTTGCTGTGATTAACACTTATAGAGTTTGCTCTACATTTTGAATCACTGTACCACTAAAATACCTTGTACTTGACATACTAGGAATCTCCAGAAATCCCATACCTTTTGTGTGCTATACACATTGAAAGTCAGATATTCCTCATCATCTCAAATTTGGAGATGATTCATGTACGTCATCAACTGAGGTCTTCTCAGCAAGGTGCATTAATTTATAAAGTGGAAACAAATTTTTATCACATTTTTTCTATGATTTATTTTATACGGAACAAAATTAATAAATACATTATCTAGAATAACAACAGGTTTTCATTTCATCCATGAAAAAATAATGCTTTTGATTTTTCACATTTAAAAACCTGCTGTGTTATTTTATTTTCAAGAGCAAATGAAAGAAGACAGTAGTGATGCCTAAATATACAGAATGTCCATGTAGGAGTTACATTTACAAGAACCTGATACAGAAGCCTATATTTTGCCCCCATAATTAAGAGTTCTCTGCAATAATATTTAAACCAACAGGTTTAAATAAAAGAAACAACACCCCAGTAGCCCTACTTGTAGAGCACCGAGGCATTTACTTTTCAAGTATTCAATCAGTAAAATGTAAAAAGATTCATCTCTGATTTTACATTATACCTTTAAAAACCAAATACCCACCTTCAAAACCAAACCAACAGCTCCATTATCCCAGTAATCAACTCATCATCGTTAGAATCCAATTAATCTTTTCTCTTTCTTCAGGAATGCAGAAAATAGCCATTATGCTAACCAAAGGAACTTGCCAGATAAAAGCAAATTATGAAAGATGAAACATGATTTTCCTAGTGTTGAGATCTATTTGATAGAAAGATAATCCAAGTCTATTCCCGATAAATTCTTCTGCTGGTTTTACTATGGTCTTTAAAAAACAAACAAACACAGGGATGTCCAAGCAATCCGTAGAAAGTTCAAGAGTGCGAAAAGGACAACACTCCTTCATAGAATGGAAGGAACTCCATTGGTGCCAGGGGCCTTTACTTTGCCTTTAGTAATTCATTGGTGGGAATCAGACCACTTCTATAAGGAAAGGAAAGAAAGAACAAATTAAAAGAAATAACAGGTCTTTACTGAGGGCAAAAGCTGCAGTAAAGTGCACTTTTATCATCATCAACAACAGTTCAGACCATGCATCCCTATGAACAGAATTTTGCTTGAGGGATGTTTATAATGCTGGAAGTCAGGTGGGAAGATGTCTTCCTCCCTTATGTATCTGTGTCTCTTCTAAAACAGTATGGAAGCTTTAAGGGAGAAATTCACAAAACCTACACCCACCATTCTTCTAATGGAGGGACAAGGAAAGAGAGAACTGTGGCCTGAATGTGGTCCCCAAAGCCACTTTTAAAACTCCCCCCAAAATCCTATTAGAGTTTCCCCCATTTTTAGCCTCTGGGTAGTTCCCAACATACCTTGGTCAATTTCAGGGTCATATGAGATAAAGATCCTCTGGGGAGGCCCTGCTCTCCGTTCCACCACTGTCACAGGGCTTTCTCAGTGATTGCCCCTTGGCTATGGAACTCCCTTCCTAGCGAGATTAGATCACCCCCCTCCCTACTGTCCATCAGAAGGATGGTAAAAAATTGGCTGTGGGACCAAGCTTTGAGACAGTGCAATAAGGCAGGAATAGGAAACCTTACCATGCGGATGATTGGGACTGTTTTGGACCGTGGATTTTTATGTTGAGATAAACATTTTAAATGGTTAGGTATGTTTATAGTCTATGTGCTGGCATTGAATGTCTGCCGTATATATGTTGTGATCTGCCCTGAGTCCCCTTCGGGGTGAGAAGGGCAGAATATAAATGTTTTAAATAAATAATAAATAATGCTGTTGGAAAAAGGCCCATGTTGAGTATTAAATAATCTAGGAAGAACTTAAACGACCCAGGAAGAACTCAAAGTATGGGAAAAAAAGCCTCCCTCCATCCCCTCTACAAGCATCAAGGGGCAAAATAAAAATAAATTCTGCAGCATGGTGGGGTAGCAGGAATTGAAATCTTTCACTTCACCTTGGGGGCACCATGTAACCCCTTAACACCTGATAGATACCCACTCCTTTTCTAATGGTGCCACTGCTGAATTGAATTATCCTTCATTCATGAAATGGCAACTCAGTATACAAGCCACAGACAAGAAGTGTTTGCTTTAGTCACTCCATCCTGTGGTGGTCAATAGCAAGGAGGATACAGCTTCAGCAATGTTGAATTATTGATTAGAAAATGATACTGTCACCACTACATCTCATCATGAAAGATGAGTCAAGTCAAAAAGATAGACTTGTCATCTTACTTCCCTATGAAGAAAAACCATTGGATTCTTAATAAGCACATGCTTGTATAGTCAAAAGAAGACATTTATGCTTGAAACCATTTTCCATTGAATTCACTGATTTCACAAGAAGCTTAGGTTTGGAACCATTTTCCATTTAATTCATTAATTTTAGTCTCATATTGGTGCCATAAACTATGAGTTGAGTGAAAGTGATCTTCTGACCCCTATGCTCTCTTTATTCTCATATTTAGGCTGTATTGTGATCCAAAATGAAATAAATATTTTTAATATAGAGTGTATATAATTCATTCCTTGTTCTGGGCCTGTTTACAAACTGAAGCCAGACATTTGCTAGATTCTGCTCAGATGCCACACTTCGCTCCATTAAGAAATTAGATGTTTTAAAGCAGCTAAAAACATACCTGCTGTTTGATGTGTCTGAACATTGTCTACCTGAGGCAACGGCCCTAGTGTCCCCTTCTCTTCAAAGGCCAAAATGGGGGTCAAAGGAATGGCAGCACTTTCCTTCTCATCATTGTTCATGGCATCCAATCTGGATGGTTTTGTTCCCATGGGTAAGTTGATGAGCTCCTCAAAGTTTTCATTCTGCATAGTAACTCCATTTTCATTTGGATGTTTTCCTGGGTTAAGATTGCTGAAATATATGAAACGAGTAATTTACTGAGATTGAAAAAAAAAACAACAACCCCTGATTCCATTGGTAAACATCTGATATTCTTAAATTGAGTTTTTATTGTACACTAACTTATCGAAACCTTAGTAGGTGCATTGTTTTATTTGCAGTACAAATGCCATTAAGATATTTGATCCAGGCAAAGTTAAGTAATTTAAGCGTCATTGGTTTCCTTAGAAATCAGTGACACTTGCTTTCACTCTTTTACACTCGTACTTAGTTGCATGCCTTCAAGTCAACTCTTACTATTGGAAACTGTATTATTGCGTCTTTTTGCTTGTGTTCATTCAGAGGATGTCTACTATTACCTTTCTTGAAGCCTGAAAAAGTGTAATTTTCTTAATATTACCTGATGAGGTTTTTCATGGTTGAATGAGGACCCTTGTTTCTAGCACAAATATTATCCATGGCTTTCATGAATAACTGGGTCATGAAAACAAGTGTAGCACAGATGAAATGCCGTATAATTAAGCACTTTCTTCTGATGAAATCTGGGATTTAACTTGTGACTGTATCATGTCCTAATTTAGTCACCAATTCTTGCAGACTTGGAACTCAGCTCCGGACTTGGAATTCAGCTCCAATCACAGCCTATGTGTCTATTTTACTTGGGAAGAAGCCCTTATAATGTTTACTAGGAGTTAAAGACAGGTAAACAAAAATCAATGCCTTCGTCCTCCAATAATAATTGCCATTTCCTTTTGTGTAACTTTTCTTTCTTTAACTTTCCTTCGGTAGCAGATCACCACTGGTTACAATCCAAAACTGAGTGGTATAACACATGGGCTGCAAACTGAACCTTTCTATCTAAACATAGAAATAATAGTCATCTTGTGGCCCTCCAGATGTTGCTGGACTGAATTTCACCATTCACAGCAAGCATGGCCAGTGATCTAGTCAAATGTGAACTGTCATGTAACACCATCAGAGTGGCCATTTGTCACCCTCCCCAGAACTGAATGTATAGGAGGCAGCAGAGCTGAGAAAAAAAACTGTACCAAAGGTCTTTAGAAGCATTGTTGATAGGAATAGACACTATTTGGACAAAATCGCAACTACGTTAGTTGGATTGCAGAGATTTGTCAGGCATTAATGGAGCAGATTTAGTTATAATGCAAGTAAACTTCTGGCACTTAAAATATGGTAATCAAGGCACTGACAACAACCAAAATAATTCAAGCATCCATGCAAATTTGATATATGATCACCTTTATTTTAGGCTACTATGACCCTCAGCTGGTTTCTTTTCAAGTACTATCCTCTGTGGTGTCTATATAATTTACAGGATTTTGAAAATACAGTCTATAATTGGCATCACTTGGTGTTCAGTTTGAACAGACAGATAATAGTTACATGTACTGATAAATAGTGGTACATTCTAATTAATCTGAAGCACAATCAAATGTTGGCAGCTGCGAGTTTTTCTTGCTATGCTGCAGATATTTCTATTTTAAGGGAATTAATTTAGTGTTATGGCTGAGGAGTGGAATAATCAAGTTGGTTGCCACTGTTACTTTGGGTACCCATTTACGGACATCTGTGAGAGAAGACTGCGATGTTTTGAACAAAAAGCTCATAAGCCATGAATGCACACTATACAACTTTCTTTGTCAAAGTACATCTTGATCAGTGTGAAGGAGAAGCTAGTTTTCCCTTCAGCCAGCAAGAAAGGTGCTTTCCCCACAGTATGCCTTTTTAAAGATGTCACACAAGGAAGAGCTGCAGAGCAGAAAAGGCACCTTCCAACACCCACAAAGTACAACAGTCCTGTGGGGAAAGTGTAGGAGGGCTTATGGCTGAAATCATTTCCTCTAACTAAACTGAGTGGAAAACAGAACGGGTAGGTGGATCAATATTGTTGGTCTGTACCCAGATGGAAATTTACATGTAGTAACGACACCACAGCATAGGTTACTGAAGATGTGTATAGATTTCAGCAGCTTAGGTTCCTGTAAATTTTGGATTGAAACCCAGAGGAGATTTACCACAATACTGACATGAAAGCCACTAGCCACTACAGCCATAGCAATTAATACAAGTTCACATTCACATAAAAAATAAGCATAACATTGGAACACTTTGGGGTCATTCCCTCTGGCTATTCTGACATACTGTTTGGGCCCTGAATATTCAGCATAAGGACAGCAGCCATTATTGTGAGATCTACTAAATTACACATAGTGATGTATATTTATGCTATACAAATAATGTAAGGTGTCTTCTGCTTAAGCAGTTTCTGAAACACTGTGTCAGCATTCAGGGGTAGTGGACACAGTTTCTCTTAGGACTAATTCACATCTTATGCAGCAGATCTTACGTAGTGTTTGACAAAATGTTTATTTTTTCACTCCAAGCTAATAACTGTTTTAATTGTGGTTTATAATGTCTGGAATCACACTAGAGAATTATTCTAGTATAAAAAAGAGGGTGCATGCCTGCTTGCAGTTCTTAGCACAGCCATTGTTTTGCTAGCACACACATTCTCCTGTTTCTTGTCTTAGTGGACAAGAAAGTATTTGCCCAAATGGAATAGGTGAGCCTTGGCCCTCACTGCATACACAACTCTGGGATCTACTGTAACTACATTGATGCATATATCGTGTGCTGAAAATGTATGGGCACTTAGCCAATATATTTCCAGCTGCAATGAAGGATCAGCTACTGCAGGGCTGTCCAACTTCTACCGGGCCTAGGGCCGGAATAGAGGTCACTGATGACCTCGGGGGGGCTGCTCGGCCCCGCCCCAAGCCCCGCCCCCAGGCCCCGCCCTCAGCCCAGGCCCCGCCCCCTCCTCAAGCTGTCATTCTCCATCCTCCTCCTCTTTCCCGGGCGCCAGGGAAAGAGGAGGAAGAGGAGGAGGAGGGAGATTTCTCCCTCCTCCTCTTTCCCAGGCACCGCGGCTGTCCCGGCGCCGCGCCGCGGGAAAGGCACAGTGCCCGGGAAAGAGGAGGAGGGAGAGCAGAAGGCGGCGCGTCACAGGCCTGGCGTGACGTGCTGCGCTTGGCGCCGCCTACTCCTCCTTTTGGCGGCTCCCCCTCCCTAGGAAGGGGCGGGGAGCCACCAAGGAGGAGTAGAGCGGCGCCGGGCAGCGTCACGCCAGGCCTGTGACGCGCCTCCCTGGCGCCGCCTTCTGCTCTTTCTGACGGCTCCCACCCTAGGAAGGACGGGAGCCGCCAAAAGGAGTAGTAGGCGGCGCCAGCGCGCGTCACGCCAGGCCTGTGACGCGCTGCCCTTGGCGCCGCCTACTCCTCTTTGGCATGGAGAGAGGGACGGGGGCAGTGCAGGGAGGAGGAGCCAGCTCTCTTCCTCCTCCCTGCCCCGCAAAAAATTTAGAATTTTTTTAAAATTTAAAAATGGCGGCTGGGGGGCATAGCAGGGGCCGTGTCCAACAGGCTGGGGGGCCGGATCCGGCCCCAGGGCCGCCAGTTGGACAGCCCTGAGCTACTGTATACTGTCCGAGGACACTATTTAAAATCAATTGTTGCTTGACTCCAAGTCATTTCTGACTTACAGTGACCCTAAGGTGACCCTATCACAGATGTTGTTGGGGATGAGAGTGTGTGATTGCCCAGCTCTACTAATGCCAAAAGGATTCTAAAAATCAGAGGTATGCTGTGGGTCATGTAATGCATAACATTATGGCTCAGTTGTTGCCTATTATAACATCTGCAGCATTTTTCAATACTAGCAAGCTACAATTAGAAGAAAGGGGCTTTTAAAGTTCTCATTAATTTTTTAAAGAAGAATTTGCTCTAATGGTTTTTAACTGTGGATTTTTAAATACTGTTTATATTTAATCCTGTTTTAATATTTGCATATTTTTATATTTTTAATTGTTATGCTGATACTTTTATGTTAAGCAGCTTTAGGGGAGATAAAGCGGGGTGTAAATAAATGTAAAGATGATGATAATAATAATGCTGAAAATGTTATTGAAAGAAACATACATGATTTGCTTTAATATCCTTTAACCTTGGTTAAAAGAAAACATCAGAAGTGGTTAAACAAACCTGTGTTTTCAAATAGTCTCACCTGTCTAGGTTGTCTGTGGGCTCATGAGATATGAGCACATGTGTATGGGTTACCACTTCCCCGTTGCGTGGAGATTCTGGCACATGTTGAACCTGAGAGCCCATGGAGATGGGGCTGCTTGCTGACAGGGAAGAAGAAAAATACAAGCTGTCTGTGCATTATTTAACAGAAAGGATGTGTGTATTTCAGTTTAATCACACATTAGCCACCCTGAGTTTGTCCCGGGGGTGAGAAGGCGGGTAGAAATAATGTAACTAAATAAATAAATTCAGATAATTGTGAGTTTTTCTTGACCATTTTTGGTAGAAAAATGTAATGGCTCAAACTGAGTTATGGGGCTCCCCATATCCAACCGTGGGAACTGGACTGACAGATTGGATAGAATTACCAGCCCACTTCTATTGGTTGTGATGGGATGACAGACTCCATCAGAGAAAGGACTGGAATGCTTCTGTACTGTGTATCATCTGCTTCATCATTTGTCATTATCAAAGCTTATGCGATAGCCGCAATGTGTGTCAAACAAAGGCTTAGGGAAGCTTGGAATCATACCCAGTTTCAGAATAGAACAAGCATGTGCTTCCATCATATTTCAAGATGTCTGGAGGCTGGTTATGAATATGCAAAAGTGTGCTCTTCACATGACTGAGAAGAACAGTCTAAGGATCCAAAGTACATGCATGGCATGTAGACGGTCCCACACTCCATACCCAGCACTGCCAGGTGGGACTACTGCCTGTCAACACAGGAGCGGGGGACCTTTAATTTTCCAGATATTTTGGTCTACAAATCATTTCACTAGTAAAGGACTTTAGGAGCTGAAGTACAAAACCTAGTGGTTTGACAGCTGGTCAACTACTGGCATAGAAAATACTGAGCTAGATACACTACTGCTCTAACACAGCTTGGAAACATTTATTTTGGATTTTGACCCCCAGAATGAATCATTTTCTGGTTTCCTATGTTCAACCCTTAGGGCAATACATGCTCCAGACTGTAAGGGAAGAATAAAAAGGCGATTCCAGAATTTTAGAACTAATTAAGCTTGGAAAAGGTCTGGCTTTCCTCACAGCTTCACTGAAGCATCGAATATTCAATTAGTAATAACCCCATGGATTTACAAAACAATTGCGCATGAAATCTTTCCTTGGCACTTCTTTTCAAAAACCATCAGATAATTTGTGCCATTTTATCATTTAAAAACTTTATAAAATGCAAACAAAAGTCCTTATCATTCCTACAGAACATTCACATACAGAATGACTTATGGCATATCTGAATATTTTGCCCTAACCAAATAAAAATGACCTCAAAACCAACTAATTATCTACACTTCTAGTTTATGAATCTACCATTTAAACCAATTAAAACTTGCTATCCCAATTATACATTTTACCATAGATGTAGCATTATTGCAGCAGATTTTTAATATATTTTGAGGCAGGCATAGCCGGGGGCTAGGGGGCTTCAGCCCCCAAATTCTCAGGGTGGTCCACGAAAAGGCCTTACTGGTACATTATTTAAACTGTTATGTTTATTCATATCATGATCTGATCACCATGCTCATTATATCCCACATTAATGGGGTTATTGGGATAACAATACAAAAGGTTTGTTAGGGTAGACCCTCTTCCACCCAGTCTCAGCCCCCGAACCAAACTCAGCCCCGAATCAAAATCCTGGCTACGGCCCTGTTTTGAGGATTCCGGCTCTGATATAGTACATTATATGATATTTTATTCCATTTATTTGGGTTACCAGTTTCCAAAATTCTCTCCTACTTAGATCATATTCTGAGTAACAGGTTCATGTTTGACTGGATGATGGCAAAACGTAATACCTCTTTCCTTTGTTATCTCTCCATTTTGCTGTTCATTTGATTTCTGTAAAATGAATTGATTTACAAGTTAGATGCATCACTGGAGTAATACAGACATGCACAGAGACAATATTTTCTTATCAAAAACAATAAAACTGAGTTATGTACTTTTTCTGCAGCTTCTGTTCGCCTAGTTCTTCTCATAATTTCTTCCAGGCGCTACGAGAGAGGGAGAGAGGGAGAGAGAGAGAGGGAGAGAGGGGAGGGGGAGAGGGGAGGGAGAGAGGGGAGGGGGAGAGAGGGGAGGGGGAGAGGAGAGAGAGAGGGAGAGAGAGGAGAGAGAGAGAGAGAGAGAGGGAGAGAGAGGGAGAGGGAGGGAGAGGGAGGGAGAGGGAGAGAGAGGGGAGGGAGGGAGAGAGAGGGAGAGAGAGAGAGAGAGAGAGAGGAGAGAGAGAGAGGAGAGAGAGAGAGGAGAGATCATTATTTATCATCATCCATCTTAAACATGGCTGAACGTTTTACAAGAAGTGCTGTAAACACACACTGAAGCATCTACAGCTGCTGCAAAGCCTCAGACTGATGATCTTGGGCTGCAGCCATTCCATCATGTTCCTTGTTCCTCCCTCCAAACCTGCCATGCAATGACAGGTTTACTTTAGTCTCAGGAATCAACAGCACAGGTGGCAGCAACTGCAGCAGTTGATAGAGCCAAAGCTTTAAAAAGACACTTTTTGGGACTGAAGTTCCTCCTTCCAGCATGTATATTTCAGACAAAACACTGTAATTTTGAAAAAAAATAATTTTTTTTGCACAAAACATTGTGTGTGTGCCTTCAAGTTGCCTACTCACTTAGAGTGAGCTCATAAATGTCACATTTTTATTAGGCAAGGGATTTTTACTATTGCCTTCAGCTGGTATTCTAATACAAATACTAACTAGGGCTGACCATATCTAGCTTCCAAGAAAATATGAGATCTGTTTTGCGCAATATATCCGTATTGTGCAAAACACAGAAATATAAGGATGTGCAAAAATTACTAGCCGGGGAGTCACTGACAAGGGAAACTCCCCAGTTGGTCTGAAAGGTCATATTCTCCATCTGTACATGCTCTTACCTTCTTCCTTTCTAAGCGCTCCTGTTCTTCTCTTTGGAAATGTTTTTCGCGTTCTACCCGAACCTGTTCTTCTCGTAACCGCATTTCCTCTTCTTTCTAAAACATAACACAGGCAAAGATAAGCATAGATTTACCTTCCCTGAGGTATCAACAATATCCCTCTACCTGCATAAGAAATTTTGCCTGATGGTTTCCTTCTGTGTCCACTTGGCACAATCATACAAGTATGCATCTCATACAAGTATAATGTGACAAATTCTATGGTAAGTTGGCCTGCTTTTTCCAAAGAACAATACTACTTCAAACTTCACTGAATTATATTTCTAAAAATTGCAATTTGATAGGGCAGAGAAAATACCATGTTGTTTCTTCTCTCAAAAAGCAGATGAAATGCAGTCTTTTCTTCTCTGCTTCAGAACAATAATACAAGGGTGGGTCAAAAAGGTTTGCCTCATGTGTTATAAAAACATTATGAAAGAACATATAACAGCAGAAGTTGTTACAAATCAGAGCCTGAACTATCCTCTACGCAAAACTACCATTCAACATAGTCACCATCAATTTGTACATATTTCTGCCATTGATTAACCCAGGCATCAAAACCACTTTGGAAAAAATCAGGGTTTTGCTTCGTGACCCATGATTTTAAAGCTGTTTTAATGTCATCCAAGTAATTGAATCTGAAACTTCATAGATTGTCTTTCAGAGGTCCAAGCAGACAACCTACGTGGCTTCAGATTCAATTACTTGGATGACGTTAAAACAGCTTTAAAATCATGGGTCACAAAGCAAAAACCTGATTTTTTCCAAAATGGTTTTTATGTCTGGGTTAAATGGTGGCACAATGTAGAATCAATGAAATATGATAGCAGTTTTTCATGTCTCAATGCTATTGAATCCTGAGATTTGTAGTTTGGTGAGGCACCAGATAAAGATAAAGACCTTGTGAAACTTCTATGATTCCATCCTATTGAGCCATCGGAGTAAAATTGGAGTCAAACTGCATTAATTCTACAATGCAGATGTATCTTTGGAATAAGGGAAAGGAGAAGGGAAGCTAGCTTGTATTGTAGGTCCAAATCTCATTAGAAGTACATTGATCCAACAAGTTGGCTAAAGAGCAAATCTCAAAATGAATCCATAGGTCCATTAAACTGTATGCACATCTTTAAGCATCATAAGCCAGAGAGCCACCTGAAAACCCTTTCTACTTCAAATTACCTGCTTTTGAAGCTGCTCCATTTCTTCTCTGTCCTTTTGCTCTTTTTCTTCAGCCAAGCGGTGCAGGCGCAGCTGCTCTTCTTTCTCCTGCTCTTGTTCTGCTTCCCTTTGCTTCCTCTCAGCCTCCAGTTTCTGAGCTTCTTCCTCCCTGCGAGCCCTTTCTTCAGCAATCTTCTGGGCCAACTCTTCCTTCTTTTGCCTGTGGGTACCAAAGATGGGCATCAGACAAATGTTCAGAGTGGGACTGGGAGAGGTCAGTGGGCAAAGTGGTAAGGGTTTTTTGGGTAATATATTCTCATACTATGTGCTCTTTTTTGAACTGAGGGAAAAGGGAACAAATAAAGGTAAACATCTAATAGATATATGCCTATTAATAGTTACACTTGAATGTTGATATGTATTAATCCTTAAACGAAATGCCTGTAATATGAATAGCAATGGATCATTAAAAGGAGCTGTTAAATACCTATTAATAGTTAATATAAATGCCTATTAAATGAATGCCTAAGAATACTTTAAAATCATTTATTAAATAAACATCTATTAATATTTTAAGAAATCTGTTCAGTAAATACATATTAAAATTTAAAAATCAATTAACATAAGCATTAAACAAAATTTTACAAGCACTTAAAAATATAAACTCAACCAACCCTAAAACTGATAAATATCAGAAAACCGCAGTTTCTAACAAAATAGTAAAATGAATAGCTGTTTCCCCTCTTTCCTCTAAAGCAAATGGGATGAAGGTCTTCCTTCACTTTCAGAAAATTGATTTTTTTTCCTGGATGAATGAGAACTAATATGCATTTACTACATGACTGTTCATTGTCATTGTGGGCCTTTAGGTTGTTTCCAACTTAGGCCGATTCTAAGGCAACCCTAAGGTAAACCTATCATGGCATTTTCTGGGGCTGAGAGAGAATGACGAACCCAACGTCACACAGTAGGTTTCTATGGCTGAGTGGAGAATTGAAACTTGGTCCCCAGAGCTGTAGTCCAGTGCTCCAACCATTTCATCATGTTGGCTCTCAAATTCAGATGCTTCAGGGAGAGGCTCAAGCATGGAAATACTGAATAAGGGCATGCCAAGATGTGCACCCTACCCTCTTGCATTCTCATGCAGTGCAGCTTTTGAATGTTTATCCACCTGTACATTTGGATCAACCCTATTGTACAGTTTCAGGCTCAGGGAAAACCATTTCCAATGCAGTCAGATCAGACACTACAACTTGTGGTAACTGCAATGGTGACCTTTGCCTCCATTGTCAATTGGTTCCAATTCTGGCTTTCGGATTGGATTTAAAAGAGCTCTCTAAGATACTGCACCTATTTTCAGGGTAGGATTTGGCAGTTGGCATAGCTCTTTGAAAATTTAGATTAAATCTCAAGGACACTGGAGTTACCAGCCACATCAGATCAACTCTGCAGAACAAAAGACAAGATGCGTATCCAATGCATTCATTTTCCCTATCTACATCAAGTTTGCAAACATAACATATGCAAATATATCCTGAGATATGGCAAAAGAGTATCATCTCCATTTAGCAAATAACACCTTTCAGTCTCTTCCTTCTCTTTTCTTTGTTGCTCCTCCCGTTCCCGTTGTTCTCGGGCCAGCCTCCTTTTTTCACTAAGGAGCCTGGTTGCTTCTTCTGGGTCTGTTGTCCCTGCAGAAGGTTTGCTAGAGACAGGAGATAGCAAACCCACTGAAGGAGCAGAGGGAGCAGAAGGTAGAACTATAGGAGCAACTGGAACAACAGGAAAGAAACAGTCAACACTCCCACATTTGGCATATTTGGGACACATAATCACATATAACAACAACAAACCACATATATACAACTTCTGAAATGAGAAAGATGTCATAAAATGTGATGGCATTATAGCTAAAACTGAAGGGCTCATAGATCAGCAGTACAGGGAATCCCCTGTTGGACTGGAAGGACCTGCGCTTGAAAAACTTGCTGGTGGAAAAATTCTTGGGTGTTACACTCTCAAAAGTAACAAATCTAATATCTAAGAAATACCTCTGGGGGTTAGGGCAGTGCGCCGGCCCCCTGGTGACCTCAGAGGGCTGCTCCTCAACAAAATTTCTTTGTCTCCAAATCGTCAAACTCCTCTAGGATGTGTAGATGCAATCTGGCCTTGCTTTTATTCCCACCCCACCCCACCCCCACCCCACCCCCGGGTCCCATGACAATTTTAGGCCTGGGAGAAATGTTTTTGTACTATAGGAAGTTATTAGAAAGCATCTTACAATTGTTAGAAAGATTGCTTCCCCTAGGCTTAGAATAGCCTGGGGGCCAAAATATTGCTAAATTTCCTCCACATCCCCTAGTGGTTCTCAACTTGTGGATCCCCAGATGTTTTGGCCTCCAACTCCCAGAAATCCTAACAGCTGGTAAACTGGCTGGGATTTCTGGGAGTTGTAGGCCAAAACATCTGGGGACCCACAGGTTGAGAATCACTGCCATTGAGATATTTGGAGACGTATATCTCTCCAAACATTTTTATATCTCAGGATCATAGAAAGACCCCTGGGGATGTTTCTTTGAGGCCTATTTGCTGAGCTTCCCTGTTCCTTGGATTAGGGGGATCAATGTTCCAGTATAAATCAGGCTAGCATGTGTACAACAAGATTATCAGAAGAATTCTACTGGATCAAGAGAGGGATCCAGCTTTTCCAGAATCTTATCCAATGAAGTATTATCAGAAAACCTGCACTTGTAGAATGAACACAGTGCTTCTGGCTTATTAACTGAGGAAAAAATACTAAAAGACTGGTAAATCAGATCTTACCTTGGGTGGTTTCTTGTTTGCAAGTTAGGTTTTCATTTGCAACTATGCTGGGAGCTGGAGTTGCTTTTCCTTGGTCTTTCTTAGTTTCCATGACCATCTCAGGTTCCCGCTGTATATCCTTTTTCTCATTTTCCAGCTTGCGTTCATTTTTGACAGGTCGGATGTTACCAGGGGAAGGAGGGCGTGGTTGAGCAGAGGAGGCTTTGGATGATACCTGTGGTGAAGTTAGCTTTCTGGGTGTCCCAGGCAAAAAAGGCAAAGACCTGGAGGCATGCCTATTGGAACCACAAAGGAACAGTAAGGATACTTATAAAGCATACTTTTATTGTGATTTCAATTTGACTAAGTTTTGATTTTAGTATTATTTTTCTTACCAATCTATTCTCCCCAGAAAATTTAAAAAAATGAAGAGTTACGAAGAAGAAAAAATTATCCCATTTCAGTACATGTAATAGTAGCTATGTGATTTATGCCATAGAATACACATGCAAGAAACTTTATGTGGGAAGGCTAAAGAGAACAGTGAAATGAAAAATAAAGGAATTTATCTCCAATTTCAAAAATAATAGGGTGGGTGTTCTGACAGTCATTTGGAAAAAAGGCAGAATTCTCAATCAGATTTCTGTTTTGGGTAATAGAGATTACGATGAACAATACCATGTTTGAAGAAAAAGGGTGGAATGGATCCTAAAATTGAAATCTCTAACTCTATCAGGTTTGAATGAGGATCTAGACAAACTATCCTTAATATCAAAGCAATGTGGAATGATGATAATAATAAAATAACAACCCTTGACTGTGGGGTCCCCCAGGGGGCCATCCTCTCCCCCTTATTATTCAATATGTACATGCGCCCCCTGGCCCAGCTGGCCCGTGACTTTGGTCTGGAGTGTCATCAGTACGCTGATGACACCCAGCTTCTGCTGAGAATGGACGGCAAGTCGGACTCCGTACCCGATTGTTTCCATCTATGCCTCGAAGCCGTGACTGGTTGGCTGCGTGCCAGCCGGCTGAAGGTGAATCCATCGAAGACGGAGATCCTGTGGCCCGGTCGGCCTGGGCTGGGTGGGTGCCGGTTGCCTACCCTGGACGGCGAGCGGCTTAACCCGTCGCCGTCAGTTAAGAGCTTGGGGGTTGTGTTGGACTCCTCGCTGACCATGGAGGCCCAGGTCTCTGTGGTCAGCAGGACGTCATTCTATCACCTCCGACAGGCTAGGCGACTGGCACCCTACCTGTCCAGGGATGACCTGGCCACGGTAATCCAAGCGACGGTCATCTCGAGGTTAGACTACTGTAATGCCCTCTACGTTGGCCTTCCCTTGTCGACAATCCGGAAACTCAAGCTAGTGCAGAATGCCGCGGCTCGCTTGCTCGCAGGAGTGCCGGCAAGAGAGCACATTACACCTATCCTCCGGCAACTGCACTGGCTTCCTATTGAGTACCGGATTGCCTTCAAGGTGTTGGTTTTGACCTTTAAGGCCTTGCACGGCCTAGGGCCTGCGTACCTGAAGGACCGCCTACCCCGTACTTTCCCCCGAGATCACTGCGCTCAGATGAGCAAAATCTGTTGTTAATTCCATCAGTCCGCTCCTGCCACCTGTCAACGACGACAAGGTCTTTCTCTGTAGCGGCACCAGTGCTCTGGAATGCCCTCCCGGACAGCACCCAAACCATCTCGAATTGGGCCCGTTCCGGAGGGCGTGCAAGACGCCCTCTTCGGGCTGGCCTTTAACTAGGCACACTGACCAAAAACCATGATATAGGTCCCTCAACCAGTGTCTTGACAATGTAAATTGTTTTTAATTGTGGTTTTTTGTTTTTATGTTTTTATAAATTGTGAACAATACCATGTTGATATGTTGCAACATGCCACCCATGAAATTTCTTATGTGATCCGAATGAGGCCTGCTGGGAGGAGCGGAATATAAAAGTGAATAATAAATAAATAAATAAATAAGCAATGGCTCAGATAGATTGCTTCATATGTCTTTGTGACTGATTTCAGTACGTATCATTGGGTCCCGTCCCCTGTCCCCCCCGTCCCCGCCTGCATAATGACAACCTGAAACGGATATAAATAATACAATTTGTAGAATCTCTTCTTTTAAATACCTAATAGTCCAACCTTTTGGAAAATGTTGTCTACAACTCCAGAGAGTTGAATATTACATATACTATCGTATGTATGTATCTGCCAAGAAAAACATTGTAACTTGGGTGTTTCTATGAGATATGGTCAATTGAAGGTTGTCCTGTTTCTTTTAGTTTATAACATATTTGTATTTATGTTCTGTTTTTAATCCCTGAAGACCTTTCATCATATGGGGGGTTTTTTAGGAATAAAGAGTTGACCATCAATTAGCATGTGGAGCTGGTCTCCTTTATGTTTCATGTTCATTTCAGTGTCACACTGAGGCCCAAGTACAAACTAAGGAAGCGGTTGTAAAAAATAAAAGGCTAGGTGAGTGATATGAGCTCGACTCGTAACCACTACAAGGAATCCCATCATACCTACTTTTGGGGAAATCTGAACATATGGAATAAAATGAATTAATCTCAACATTGGAGGTGGATTCCTGTGCTTGGTTGACATGATATGGGAAGAATGCTCACTTGTCGCCCACAACTTAAGAACATAAGAACATAAGAAGAGCCATGCTGAACAAGCCCATCTAGTCTACAATTGACCATGATATATAATATGTCATGAAAGATGTGAGTCCCCCATGGGGTAGAAATAAGACGAGATATAAATAAGGTACATAAATAAAATAAACTTTAAACAATTCAGGCAGAGCACAGAGCATCACACAACGAGGTTTGATGTGCTGGTCTGTATGAATATCCTCAGGCCTGAGATAAGGCGTTATGGCCTCGCTGAGACTTATTGTCCAAGGTCTGAAAACACATCAAAGCAAGGTAGTTCTTTTACTGTACACATTTTCTTTCCATTTCTACATTTGTCTAAGAAGAAAAAAGCACTCAAAGCACTACTTAAAAGCAGACGATTTTCTCACCAAGCAGATGATTTACTTCTGAAGGCTGAAGGTGAACGAGCTCTCTTTTTGCCAGATGACAGATTAGTCACTGAAAGGCCCTTTTCCTTTTCTTTTCTGCTAGTCTAAAATTCAATCAATAGGATAAATGAGTAAGTTACAACACACTAAACTAAGCAATACTCCACACTTTCTGAATCACAAAATGAACAACACCCATAGAAAGATAACCTTTGTATTAAATGTGATATTTGGTGCACAGTAAGAATTGGTCTTAATCTCAATTAGCCCTCTATTTAAAAATGAATAAAACCCTAGTCTATGAATTTACTGAATGTAATCCAATCCTATCATTTTCCTGATGTAATTGCTTTATTCAGAAGAAATTGAAGGAAAGTAAATTCCTTTCATGGTGATGGTGGGGTCTACAGTAGGATATATAGTAGAAGGAAGTTCCTCTTATTGACATCCACTGGCGCAATGCTGCATTTTGTCACTCCCTTCTGGAAGCAAAGATATAAACTCAGCACACATATTTTTAATCTAGGCTTCCTTTTTAAAGTTTAGATTTGTTTCTTAGTCACTGTTTCTTCTAAGAACCTCCAAAGAAGTCACTTGTGTAACTTGAGGGAACATCTCAAAGATTTCTTTGAAGTGTTGTTCATTACTATTTTTAAAATATCAAAAGACCATGTATTTAATCAAAAGGTTATATGAATTTACAGCACAGGTTTCTAAATGGCATGCCAGTTTTCCAAATTTAGGCACCTGTATTCCACTCTAGTTAACACTATTACCAAGATCTTGTAGCTTTCCCCACATTTTCACTATCCTTGATACTATATATGCCAGTGGTTCTTAACCTGTGTGTCCCCAGGTGTTTTGGCCTACAACTCCCATAAATTCCAGCCAGTTTACCCGCTGTTAGGATTTTGTGGAGCTGAAAGCCAAAACATCTGGGGACCCACAGATTGAGAACCATTGATGTATGTCTTCAAAGCATATAAACCAAATAAGGAAGTAAAAATTATGGGCCCAAGTGCAGTCCTAATGTCTCAGTAGTGTAGGAGTGCTTCCAGAAAGTCAATTCCTAACAGTACTGATCAACAGCAATTGTGCTTATGTTCAATTTTTCCTTCTCTTATCTGTTGTGGAAAGAAAAACAATGCAAAAAATGGGAAGCACAGGAAATTTCAAAATAACATTCATGTGAAATATCCTAATATTCTGTGTTTAAGACAGGGTGAATGCACAGTTGCTGTCTGGAAGCAATGTAGTATTCCATATTCCATTCAGAGCTGGTAATAGTTTCTTATTGTACTACAACTCCCATCTTCCTCTAGCCAACTTGGTGGTGCTACATGTTGGGGTATTCTGGGAGCTGTAGTTCAAAAAAAAGAGGCTATTCCAAGCTTCATTTCAGTCACATAGCTTGTTGACTAATCAAACTACTTTGTTGAGATCAAAGCAGACCATGTAGCCTATAGTCTACATCTTATGTAACATTGCTTCACTACAGCTGTAAGCCTATTCATAACTAATGAGCTTACCCCTGCCGAATGTGTAGTCCTCCTACGTCTAACATCAGGTGTCGTGCCAAAGAGTTTTGCTCTGTCTGCAGGATTTCGACAGCTTATGGCCTTGAAGGAGAGAGGGCTGATGGGGCTGCAAGATGCTGAACGAGGACAAATGGGGATAACTAGGGTATGGAGTATATGATTTTTATACGTGTACATTTGTATATTTAATAGAACACATGAAGGGAATGCCATGAGAAGGGAACGAGAAAAGGAAGGAGGAAGAGAGAAATATAGGAAAGAAAGTATTAATATAGGAAAGAAAAAGAAAGACTCAAACAAGAACCACCATGTAATTATCCACCAAGAACTTTAGAGGCATTTAAAACCAGAATATTTCAAGAATAAATCAGTATGCTATTGAATTAAGCTATGATTCTTGGAGGGTTTTTGTGCCAGACATCGTCTATGTATTATGCTAAGATCTATCTGAACAGACACTGTGAGGTTATTAGAAAAGATACACATCCAGAGGAATTACAGAAACATTTCAAAATTTTCAAGGATTTTACACCTTTTGTATAATTATGCAAACAAAATTATAACAAGAACAATCCCAGACCATACTGTATACTTATGTCTTACTCTGAAATATACACTTATTTATTTCTGATGTAATGTTTTTTAGAGGGAGATCTGTGTGGTATGGGATTCTGAAGTCTTGTGTTTTCCCATAAAGATCAAATATGTTCAAATGTAAACTTGTTTATTTGTTGTTTTATTCCACTGACTCAGTTGAATGCTGTCCTGTAGAACTATGATTGGATAAAGTAATTTCAAAGTACATTCCAATTTCTTGAAATTTTGACAGAAACTCCCAGCCTACGCAGCACACTGAAAGAACCTTGTACTGCACCAGATACCGTTATTTCAGTTCATACATTCAATGAAATGTGCACTGATGTTTGTTTTAGAATTGTTTTTACTTCATTATGCTCATGTGATGATAAGATAGGGCTTAGTGGAAAGTGCATAAGGTTGCCCTCCTTTCTCTTTTCTCCCATATAATTAAGAGGAAGGCTTACTTGGAACTTCATTTCACTTTCCCCAGCTCTTGGGTTGTGAAATGGGAATCATAGTTGAGAACAAAAATCTAGTCAGTTACGGATGAAGCTGACAATAGAATCACTAGCTGTACCCGGCCACGCGTTGCTGTGGCGTAGTAGAAAAGTACAATCAAATGAACTGCAACACCCAAGATGAATGGCCATCTGTCAGGGGTCCTTTGATTGTGCTTTTCAGCATGAGGGTCGAAGGGGGTTGCCACAGCAACGCATGTCTGGGTACAGGTAGAGATAATGCTTTATTTATTTCTTTTCCCCAATCTTTGCCCTTTACCTCCTCTCCCTTCCCTCCCTCCTTCCTCTCTCCTCCTGTCTTTCTCTCCCTTTCTTTCACATTGTGTCTTTTCCTTTCTTCTCCTCTTGTTTTTGCCCCTACTCTCTCTTCCGTTCCTTCTCTTCTTTTATCTTTCAGTTTCCCTCTTTCCCTTTCTTCCTCTTTCCTGCTCCTTTTCCCTCCCTGTTTCTTTTATTTCTTGCCCCCTCCTTGTCCCTCCCCTTTTCCCGCTTCTCTTCGTTTCCTTCTCTTTCTCTTCTTTTCTCTTGCAGTTTCCCTCTTTCCCTTTCTTCCGTTCTTTCTTTCTCCTGTTCTTTTCCTTCCATCCCTCCCTCCCTTTCTCCTCTATTTGCCCCTTCCCACTTCTCTTCCTTCTCGTGTTCTCTTCCTTCTTTGCTGTATAGTTTGTCTTCTACCTTCCTGTGGTAGCTCTTTCCTTCGTTCCTTCCTTTCGTTCTTGCCTTCCGCCCCTCCTTCCTTCTTTCCCTCCCTCCTTCTCTCTTCCCTTCCCCCCTTTCTGTCTTTATCCCTCCCTACTTTCTTCTCTCCTTCCTTCTTGTTGGTTCTCCTTCCTGCCTTCTTTATATCTTTCCTGTCTTTCCTCTTTCTTTCTTTCTTTCTTTCTTTCTTTCTTTCCCTCCTTCCTTCCTTCCCTGACAAGCCAAGAGTTCTGGGAAGTGAAACATTCCAGCTGTATGGGAGGAAATAGGGAAGGGAGGTTGGAGACTTTAGCTGGACTCATAATGCTAAAACCTGTCTCATAGGAAGGTGCCCTGAACACTTCTTCAATGATATAACAATTAAAGTGTAAGCCAAAAACAAGTCGGAGGGAAAAAGAGGCAAGTGATTACTAGTACATCAACGCTTATGTATACATTTGTACTTGAAAACAACATACAGACACAGACACTCCCCTTCAAAGAACTAGCCTTCAAAGAACTAGCCTTAAAATAATCACAGAGATGCCTCTAATGTATAATTCAACTATTTTTAAAAAGCCCAATATGGACGGATTTTCTTTTTAGGAGATTACTTTTAACAAAGAGGTTAGTTTGAAAATAATGAAATAGAATCAATATCATATCAAGATTACTCTTGGGAGTTTTCACTTCAAAAGAAGAAGAAGTCACAGACAAAAGAACAGGTGGTACAACATATAAAGTTCAAAAGCATAGTTATATTGCAATATATGACTACTTGATACATAAAAGAGTAAACAATCATGTGAGCACAGATCTCTCTTTTTTGGAGCTAAAACTCACAATTTCAAGTTTGAGTTGTATCCAGTGGTGACTTTTGCTCGACCTGGAAAAACTTTGGGTTATGCAATATGAATAAATACCGTACTTTTTCACAAATCTCTTTTACTTGCTACAGTGTCTCATACTTCCCAAAAAGTTTATTTGACGATTGACTGTGTGTTGTAGGACAATACATAACATGGCACAAATACATAACATGGCACAGAGTTCTAAAAGGCGTGACAGGGATTGAGATCTAAACCACACATTGCATACAAAAGCATGCAACATATCCTAAGAGCCAATTTAAAGCCTGCTCCAATTCCCTCTGCCTCTGCATATGTATTGATATTGAGTGTGCATGCTACATTTTCTCAAATCTCTTAAAAATCAGCACATGAAATTGGTTAGCTAAGAATTCAATTAACATGAGCACAACTAAATCTAGGGCTTCTGTGTGTATATTGACAAATAGTGAGTGATAAATTACATCATTATCAAATAAATGCAGATAAGAACATTCTAGATAACTGTCTCCCTCTATCACTCAGGTTGTATCAAGGACAAGGTCTATACAGGTAACTTTATACTTAACTTCATAATATATCTGCTTCATGACAGACGTGCCCTCTATATCACTAAAAAGCAAATCCCTTTGAGCTAATGTTAGTTTATAATCTATTATGCTTGTTGTAGCTATTGAAATGGAGCTATAAGCACTCGGGAATACCTATTCATTCAAAAGAGGCTGTAATACTATTAAAATTCCCTGGTGATTATCTGTATTAACGCTACTATATAAGCTGTGAAATTAATCATTTCCTAACTGATAACTGAGAGAAAGGGAAGTATCATAATTAATCGGATACACTTGGATTTTATATAAAACATGTCTTCTTAAGTCTCTGAGATTTTAATTCACAGTATTTTTAATGCTATTTCCAGTCTAGTATCACTTGTTTTTATCAATTGGAAATGCTGGAAAATTTAAAATTACCCCTGGGATAAAAATGAGGCCATTTGTACTTTCTTTAGATTTAGTAACACCAATTCATTAATTTTCTAAATTAGGGACAGCTTTCTACAAATAACTCATGAAACTTTTGTCCCTGGTGTTATTTTGTTCTTTCTATGACAGTGGTTCCCAGGTGTTTTGGCCTTCAATAGCAGAAATTAAACTGTGATTACGCTATATGTTTTTATGTAAAAACAATTGTATAAAGTAATTAGGTCCTTGACGATGGTCCCTACCATCCCAAATAATAATGATCAGGCCCTTTCTGCCGAGGTTTTCCAGAGCTACTTTGCGAACAAGATTTCTGCCCTCTGCTGGGACCTTCCCCCTACTCTTGATACAGTTAGTGAACTTGAGACTCCATGGCCTCTTGCCGGGCCCACCTTTGACCAGTTTCGGCCACTGGATGCAGAAGCTGTTGATAGGATAGTTACTGCAGCTAGACCGACCACTTGCTCCCTCGATCCGTGCCCCTCCTGGCTGGTGAAAGCTTGCCTGGGAGGGTTACGTGACCCCCTGTTGAAATTAGCCAACACCCCCCTTGAGCAAGGAGTGTTTCCAGGGGGATTGAAAGAGGCAGTGGTCACTCCATTGCTGAAGAAGTCGAGTCTACATCCGTCGGTCCCTTCCAACTACCACCCGGTGTCTAATTTCTCGTTCCTGGGCAAGGTGGTTGAAAGGGCAGCAATGGAGCAGCTGCAGTCCTACCTAGATGATGCAACTTGGCTTGACTCCTTCCAGTCCGGCTTCCATTCAGGGCATGAGACGGAGACGGTGCTGGTCGCCATCACAGATAAGCTGCGTTGCCAACTAGACCAGGGTGGATCGGCACTGCTCGTATTATTGGACCTCACGGCAGCATTCGATATTGTCGATTATGATCTTTTGACCCACCATCTTGCCGGGGTGAGGGGGGCAGCCCTTAACTGGCTGTCCTCCTTCCTCCGGAACCGGTCACAGCGAGTGAGAAGTGGCGAGGTTGTCTCAGGGGGTAATTCTCTCCCCTTTATTATTTAACATCTACGTCTGACCACTTGCTCGGTTGGCACACAGCTTGGGGCTGGAATGTCACCAATACACGGATGATACCCAGCTCATTCTGGGGATGGAAGGTCGGCCCGACTCCGTACCCGATAATTTCCATCGTTGCCTTGAAGCCATCACTGGATGGCTGCGAGCCAGTAGGTTGAAGGTGAATCCGGCTAAGACGGAGATCCTGTGGCTGGGTCGTCCGGGTACAGGAGGGATCCAGCTCCCAACCCTAGACGGGGCGACACTTCGCCCGCCTCCATCTGTAAAAAGCACATCTCCATCGTCAGCGGAGTGGCTTTCCATCACCTCCGACAGGCGAGGAAGCTGGCTCCCTACCTGTCCCGTCATGACCTAGCCACAGTGGTCCAAGCCATGGTCATCTCAAGATTGGACTACTGTAATGCCCTCTACATTGGCCTACCCTTGTCAGTGATCCGGAAGCTTCAGCTGGTGCAGAACACTGCAGCACGGCTGGTGGCAGGCCTTCCATCTCGCTGCCACATCACGCCTGTTCTGCGCGAACTGCACTGGCTTCCAATAGAGCACCGGATCACCTTTAATGTGCTGGTTTTGACCTTCAAGGCCTTGAATGGTCTGGGGCCAGTGTACCTAAGGGAACGCCTCTCCCAATACAATCCCCCACGACCACTGCGATCTGAGTCTCAGAACCTCCTGGTGGTACCTAGCTGTCAATCCATCCATCTGTCTACAACGCGGAGGAGGGCTTTTAGTGCTACTACGCCGGTCTCCACAATCCGAGCACAGACCGACCTGCTAGCCTTTCGTAGGGCTTGCAAAACCCTCCTGTTCGCTCAGGCGTTCGGTCCATAGACATTCCTAGGCCGCTTATTGTAATGCAGGCCGAAGAGCTATTTTAATGTGTATCTGTTTGTTTCAATTTTAATATGTGGACATTGGTCCGTTGTTTTATAGTGTATTTTATGGTTTTATGCATATCTAAGTCACCCCGAGCCTACCAGAAGGAGCGACAAACAAGTTGAAACAATAAATAAATAAATAAACCGCCCAAGCCCGCCGGAAGGAGCGGTATAGAAGAACGAATAATAAATAAATAAATAAATCCTACCAGCTGGGATTTCTGAGAGTTGAATGCCAAGACAAGACACCTGGGGACCCACAGGTTGAGAACCACTGCTCTATGTGGTGGCGCAATGGGCTAAACTGCTAAGATGCAGAACGTGTTGACCAGAAGGTTTGCAGTTCAAATTCACGGGATGGAGAGAGCTCCTGTTGTTAGCCCCAATTTCTGCCAACTTAGTTGTTTGAAAACATGCAAATGTGAGTTCAATAGGTACCACTTTGGCAGGAAGGTAACGGTGCTTCATGGAGGGGGAAAGGGAAACCTTTACCTTTACGCTTCCATTATCCTTCTGTCAATTGTGGACGAGGCTGGGTTTGTTTATTTTTGAATATCCCACAACACACACTTAGCCAAAACTAAAAGGATATGAATTGACATTACACTGTAGGAAGGCTCAGTACAATACAAACCAAGGCTCTTTATCCCAAGCCTTCTCACAGGAATTCCTCATTTTGTCCACTTTTCAAAATTCAGTAGAATGAAGCGAACTAATTTGTACTAGATGCACTTTTGTTAGCAAAAGGGAAAAAAAGAAAGAAAAGAAAGGCTCCTAAATAAGCTCTTCAGCCATGGAATCAGAGGACAGGTCTTGTCCTGGATTGGAACCTGGCTAAACTGTAGGAAACAAAGGGTGGTAATAAACGGACATTTCTCTGGGTGGAAAGAGGTGAGAAGTGGCGTACCCCAAGGTTCAGTTTTGGGTCCGTTACTATTTAATTTATTCATTAATGATCTGGATGTAGGAGTGAATTCTGAGGTAGCAAAGTTTGCAGACGACACTAAATTGTTCAGGGTAGTTAAAAATGAAACTGATTGTAAAGAGCTCCAGAAAGATCTCTCGAAATTGAGTGAATGGGCAACAAAGTGGCAAATGCATTTTAACCTAAACAAGTGTAAAGTCATGCACATCGGGGCAAAGAACCCCTACACCTACCAATTGATGGGGTCAAAGCTTTCTGAGACAAACCAGGAAAGGGATCTTGGGGTTTTGGTGGACAGCTCAATGAAGATGTCAACCCAGTGCGCAGCAGCAGTGAAAAAAGCAAATTCTATGCTTGGCATGATCAGGAAGGGAATCGAAAATAGGTCAGCAAATGTTGTATTACCTCTCTACAAATCTATGGTAAGGCCACATTTGGAGTACTGTGTACAATTCTGGTCTCCGCACCTTAAGAAGGATATAACGGAACTGGAAAAGGTACAAAGAAGGGCAACAAGAATGATCCAAGGGATGGAGCAGCTCCCTTATGAAATCAGGTTGCAACGCCTTGGTCTTTTCAGCCTTGAAAGACGGCGTCTAAGAGGTGACTTGATCAAAGTGTATAAAATCATGCATGGGATAGAAAAGGTGAATAAAGAAAAATATTTTCTTTGTCACAAAACACTAGGACTAGAGGGCACTCTCCTGAAGCTCCAAGGTAGGAAAATTAGGACTAATAAAGGGAAATATTTCTTCACCCAGAGGGTCATTGGGTTATTTACTCACTTCCAGAAGAGGTTGTGACAGCTGTCAGCCTGAACAACTTCAAGGCAGGATTAGACAGATTCATGGATACCAAGTATCGGTAGTTACTGAAAAGGACATTCAAGTGCCACCTCGGAGTTGGTTGAGGTAGGCAGGATTTCCCTGGGTACTGGTTGTGGGGGGTCGGGAGCAGGTTAGGGTTTTGCCCTCCCTTCTGCTTGAGATCCCCGTGTACAACTGGGGGCCACTGTGTGATACAGAATGCTGGACTAGATGGGCTGAGGTCCGATTCAGCATGGCTCTTCTTATGGCTTTCCATCACCTCCAACAGGCGAGGAAAACGGCAGCCACCATATATCTATATCCCACAGAACATATCAGGGCCTGTTTTGAAGTGGACATGCTAATGATTACACTGTAAAGGTAGAAGCCAATTACATTTAGACAGTTCTAGTTTTCACTGAAAGTAAGAGCAGCTGTATTGTTTGGGCTTCTCAAATTCTATGGGATTGCTGTAAGTTCTGTTTTTGGTAGCTAGCGGTGAATCTTTAGCTGGCAAACAGCCTTCATGCAATAAAAAGGAGTAATCTGACAAATTAAAAGAGAGAGAGGCCAAAGCAGGATTAACCATCCTTTGCTTGATTGTGTCTAACTTAAATCCTTCCTCTGCAAATGATCTTTTTTCTCTCCTTCACACTGTCCACTGAATGCAGGATGTAATTTGACCACTGGAACAGTACTTTTTTTAAAAAATGCAGGAAAATATTCTAAAGTTGAAAGGAGGAGACATCACATCAATACTAAAAGCACAAAGCTAAAGTATTATCTTAAATACTAAAAATGGTAGACTATCTGTAACATTTGTAAGAAGACCTTTTCCTATTAATGCATGTGTATTATGTTATGCTGCCAACTAGACCATTTTCTTATCATATTGTTAGAGAAGGGCAAGCAAGAATAGAGAGACAGGCAACATTTCAAAAATGAGGGCATGGGTGGGAAAGGTGTTTTGAAGGAAATTAATTCAACCTATAGCCAAACTATTCAGAACTTAATCTTGAACAAAATTAATTTTCAAACAGTTATAGAAACATGGCAATAAACACAACCAGGTACATGCCCAATGCTTTTCATTTACCTGCATCTCCTGACAAGGTGGCTGCACTTTTACTCCGGGCCAAGAATGAATGCGTTGGTGTCAAAAGTCGGCTAACAACACTGCTCTCCCACGGACTTAGCTGCAGGCGTCGAGCTGAGTGTCATCATATAAGTGAAATGTTAGATCACATGTCTTCCACAGAGGGTCAGGTACCACACAACATAGCTAAGAAAACATTGCACATAGGCTGTTCGATTAAGAACTCTAAAAAACCCATCCAATTTTCCATGTCAGTTTTTAGTCATACCATTTTAAGAAACTGTTGACTTCATATATTGTAGTACTCTGAAAAACTGAAAATGTTATCTATCTAGAATGTATATGCTTTAATACCGAAAATACAGTGTAAATACACATTACAAGGGTCTATAAAGGTTAGAAAACATTCAGTCTACCATTACTCACCTCTTTTTTCTGAAAAGAATATTAACTGTATGATGTTTTAGGACATGTATTTATGTTGCTTTAAGGAATGAACATAAAGGAAAAAACATGGCATAACCAATAGTTCTACATGCAGCTGAGACCCATACAACTTCTTCTCACAAAAAATGCAGAACTTCCCTGTTTTTATTTTTAAAAATTGAGACATGTAGGGTCAAAGTGCAGAACAACACAGACTGTGAATTTCCTGCTTTGTTTCTTCTTGGGTTTCATCATATGCTGGCATTATTTCAGAATCCGCTGAACTCATTTTTAGAAGGGAATGGCATCATTTTCTGCATAAAATTGCTCACATAATGGGAGGAATGAAAAGAAACATTCCCACAAGCAGCATGTATTCACAGAAAAACAGAGCTACCTGTTGATGTAAAGTAAAGATTGGGCATTTGTTCCAGACAAAAACCACTTTCAGACAGTGTTTATTGTAATTATTTAAAGGATTTTGCATGGAGTGCATTCATTGTCATCTTCCATTTGTAACCTTTCCCCATTTTCCTCCATCCTTTTTCTCATGAGAAACCCCATTCTCCTTGTTGACTTTTGCTGTGGCCCTGGAAATTATCTCCTGAAATTATCCTAAATTAGCTTGGTCCAGTCCCCCTGAAATAAGTTATACAGTTAGCTATAACCAAACTTATATTCCCATTGAAATAAACTAAAACTAAGTGCAACTTAACATGAATCTCACTTTGCACATATCAATCTTTCAAATATGTTATTTTAAGGAATTGTATTAAATACATGGTAGAGATCTAATAATTTTCATCTTATTTCATAGGTGAGAGATAGGAATCATCCAACCTCCAAATGTTATTGATCTGTAGGAACCCCTGTCAGTATAATCAATTGAAATACATGATGTGAGTGCAGTGCACTATCATCTAAAGTGCTGCATGTTACCACCTTGTTGGAAAGAGAGGAGAAGACACAAAGGAACACATCCTATGAAAAGTTATTTCCCTTCCTATGCTGTCCTGCTTCAGTTTTATCAAACTAGAGAAATTGCTTTACATAAGAAATCTTGAGCCCACATCTGCAGCAGGCTGTCTGCATAAACTTTCTTACATAAAAAACTGCTGCCAACCCCCCCCCCCCCCCAAGATAAGATTTTCTTAATGGGACCATACTCAGGCAGATTACATAAAGCACCAAATATAGTATGGGTGTCCCCATTAAAGCACATCAGTGATTATTAAACTTGCATCTCAAGAAATGTGGGGTGGAGGATGTATTGTAGCAAAACACACACACACACACCATTTTTATATTATTTCCACTCAGTGAAGTGCTTCGTTTATGCCATTGCTTTATTCTGGCTGTTCCTAACATTTGTTCTCTGTCACTTTATTTGTACATGCTACAATAAATGGTCTACTAGCAAAATACATGGTCATAAAAGGGGAAATGAATGGGATCAAAGCTAGGATATGAACAGCACAGAATAGCAGTGGCTGCCACTTAATTTTTCTGCTTATGTTAGCAGCTTGGAATGTCAAGAGAGGATAGCACAGGATCCCAGCGTGTTCTCTGCAACTATAATGCAGGGGTGGGATGGGAAATATAGTCAGGAAAGAAACAGTGGCAGTGGAGGGCTAAATCCTTAAACTCTCCTTTGGGATATTTTAGTCTTAGAAATGGAGATGAGCACGAGTCAGACATGACTAGACTCAATCTCAGGAGAAACCTTTACCTTTAACTATGCACATGTCTCTTTTATCTGCTTGCGGTTTCAACTGTGATGGCTCCCATGTCCACTCTGGGTTTTAATATGAACTTTAAAGAAGTTCTCCAAGTTACTGAACCTATTTAGCAAACAGGTTTCAACATCGTGGATAACTATTTGAAAGTTCATTATAAATTCTGGAGTGGACTAACAAGCTGATACACTGCAAACCAAAGCCACTAGCCACTACGGATTTCAGCAGATGGGAGGAAACAACTTTGAATGGTCTGGTGAGGAAAGAGGGAAATCAATCAAGGGCGTGAAACTCTGCCACCTCTTGAAATGCTGCTTTAACATGCTTCCCCCCACCCCTACCATGGAAAAGGCTGGTCTCTGCCCACAACATTAGCCCATTTCCATTTTGAGAGGGAGGGTAGACCAAGACAGGTCTGTGGGTGAAGTGGGGACCTCAGCAGTCTGGATTATGTTCATGAGCTGGGAGTTCTCCTCCCTGCAATAAAGGGAGATGCAAACATCTGGCTTCCTCCCACACCCATATTATTTGTACAATGCATTTACTTGTATATGCAAAGAGTGCCAGAATAGAGAAGATAGCGCAAGGTTTCCCTCAAGATCAGAAACGTCACCATGTGTGACCTCTTCCTCCAAACACGTAAACAAGCATTTTAAGACAAGAAAAGTAATATACAAGCTGAGCCATATTTTCCACATTTCAACTAATGTCTCACAGGAAGTAGTCCTGAATTGATGCGGTGACAAAACACACACAAAATGCTTCACTGTATGATTAAGAGGAAAAGCGGTAGGATATTACAAAATATACAGTATGTTGATGAATTAAAGTCAAATTGGCAAATAGAAGTAACAACAAAAGCCGTAACAATTTCTACTTGTTTAAGATCAATAAAGAGAAAAACGCACATATTTTTCACTGAGTGAAACTATTTGGAAGGTGAACAATTCTGAACCAAAGCCACTACATCAGAAATGAATAAGAGGTTATAATGCACTGCAATACACTGCACACAGTTTAAAGAGGCATGAAGTAGAATACGTCAAACTTAGTTTTCTGAGGGCACTATGAAGAATAGGATTTCTTTTTAGATAGTTTTCTGAAGTACTTCGTCAGATAAATAAAGGTGAAATACCTCAAATTCAATAACCTCTAGAAAAAATATGCTGAAGGAAATAGAATAATTGTCTAGGATTGGCTCTCCAAAAAGCTATGAAGAAAGAAGGATTAAAATTAGTGGATACTGTCCTACTAAGCTATACTCTCTCTTCGAAGGTCCTTTAGGGAAATTTCTCAAAGTGCTTTTAGATGATAGAAAATAAGATAATCTGCTGTTTGTTTGTGTGTATGCATGTGCCTTCAAGCAACCTGTTGATTCATGGCAGCCCCATGAAGTTTCTAGAGCTTTCTTAGGCAAGGAATGATAAAAGGTGGTTTTTCCTGGTCCATCCTTGGTAATATAGCCTGTAACACCTGATATCCATTGGCTGGCTACCATCCAAATACTAACTAGGGTTGATCTTGCTTAGCTTCTAAATTCAGATGGGATCTGGTGCCTTTGGAGTATTTAGTCCTGAATAGACTGCTGTTTACAAAGCTCCAATTTACTTGGCAAGTTGGTCAGTTACTATTCTCCTGCATGGGGAGGGCAATTTTTACTATTTTCAATCCCCCATTCCCCAGTCTGGCATTACTACATGGAAGATGCCACTTCAAATAGCCTTTGTAGAATGCCAGCATCACAGGGCTTTGGACTTTGTGGACAGTTCAGCTCATGACAATCCCAGTATGACTTCATTTTGGGAAAGGTATTTCTCACTCTCTATGCAGCTTGTGGAGAATAGGTGTGTTACTAAGCATCCACACTACCTCAAAGCAGCTCTAGTTTAGACAGTCTCTTCCAGTCTGTTTACTTTTTGTTTTAGGACAGTTTAGTTAATTGAAAACCTCCTGCATATTAGGACAGTAACACTGCATATGCCTCCATCAAATGATGGATGGATTCTTGCACTATATCATGAACACCACAAAGCCACAAAAGCAATTTACAAAGAGAGCACATAAAAATTCAGTACTGAAACAGACACATGCACTTGCTGTAGCAAATACAACAGGAGAAAGCAAATAAAAGAATTGCAAATTCTTTTGTATAGAGTTTGGTAATGAGGAAGGAAAGGGAAAGTATAGTTGATCTTTCTCTTCAAGATATGGATTTCTGGCAATTAAAAGAGCAAAACACCTATGTATTGTAATGTTTTTAATGTTAGCCACTTTGAGGTTTTTTATGGAGATAAAAAGCAAAATATAAATAAACATAATAATAATCCTTAAAATGACATCTAATGATATGATTTTCAGAAAATTCCTATTCCCATACTTAAAGGATAACTTTGATACTGTGGTCAAATTCATATTTAAAGCTAGAATCAGAAAGAACATTTGCGAGTACACAAGAGCTTCTGATTCTATATCTAATTCTAGTAAATCATATCACAAGTCAAAGTGCCATCTTGCATTGCATAAAATCACTTTTCAGTTATGATGCTTCATGAAGGGGGGGGGGTGAGCGGATGGATGGTGCACAAGAGCTCTTCCAGATTGTATGCCTACAATCAGGATAACTTTTTATTAAACCAATGTTGAAAACAACTTGAGAAAATGTACAAGAGTGTCCAGAAAAACAAATTGACCCACTTGCCGGTGCCCTTCAGCAAAGGTGCATCACTTGCTCACTCGCTCATCCATCTGTTTGCCCACCCATTTGCCCAAAGACCCACCTGCCCACTGCTTCATTCACTCAATCACACACTCATCCATCTCCTCATTCACTACCTTAATAAAGAACAGTGCCTGAAAACTGGCAAGCGAATTTATGGACGGCGTGCAAGCGAATTAATGTGTAAGTGGATAGGTGAGCTGATGGGTGAGTGAATTGGGGGGTGGGTCTTTGGGAGGATGGGTGGGTGAATGGATGAATAGCCAAGTGAGTGAGTGATGCACCCTTGCCAAAAGTGGGTAAAGCTCTTTAGAGCAGGGCAGCAAGATGTGGCAGGGAACACTAAACTATTTAAAGTGAGTAAGCTATCTAAATCAAGGGTGCAAGAATTATGAGAGGAATCCTAAAATACCAAATTTGGGACTCAAAAAAAGGAAGTGTGTGATGCGATGGTGACTATTATGTGATAAAATATGGGTATTTAAAGTGTAGTATGTAGAATGAACTTGCCAGGTGGCATACTGCTTTCAAAGGGGAAGAAATGGCCTCATTCTAGTAATATAATAATAAAACTTTGTTTATATTCCGCCCTCTCTTCCCAAGGGGACTTAGGGCAGATTACAACAAAAGATGGCAAACCAAGTGCTGATCTTCAAAGGAAAAAAATATTATATTTTACTATCTGCTTTTTACATAATTACCCAAAACATGTCAATCCAAAGATATTCTCAGTCATGAAAAAGCATCCTGTAAAGTTGGATTCCTTAAAAGATATGGAGTTCCTCTGCAAGCATTCATAAGCACACCGCCTTTGTGGACAGCTGCCATAACCTCAGATGTTTGAAAGAAACCAAATGGGTGGCACTCATGAAGTTGCCCAGCTCTTCAGAATACTTTCATGGATTAGCAACTGAAAACTAGGAACTGGAAGGATTGAATTGGATACACAAGGGTCATGGAGTGAGATTCACTGGGTGTTTTCACAGTAAAATGGGGCTAACACTCTTGTGTTTTTCACAGTCTGCATAGACATGAATCCAAACATATTGTTAGGGGGTATTTATATGAGATGAATATATTAGCGTCAGCAGAAGAGGAAGTTTAAGCAGTACACGTTTCAGGAGCAAAGCACATGATATTGCAAGTATTCATTTTTAATATATATTATCTTATTACTGATCAATGTATCTTCCAGTATGATCTGCAATAAATAATAGATTGTTGAATTCACAACAAGTCTGATTCCATTAAAATGAGGATGTACAACCTTTCTGGCTCCAAAAGCTACATCTAGTCTTGCCTGGGGTTTGGACAAATCTGCACATCTTCTAATGCTTCACATTCCCACCCTTGTCCAAATATCTAATGCTTTCATTTTGGAATGAACATATAATGACTTCAGTGTGCTAGGAGTTGCTCATGCTAGTTTTACTAGCAGAATATGCAACTACGGTTTCTAGCACTTTTTTTGGTTAGCAATATATTATTTGATACAATCAAATTATTCTGCATGTCTTTTCTGGTCATCACCACAGATTGTATCATGGACATTGTCATTAATCTCCAACAACTGTTTTTCAGAGAATAGTTACCTTTCTGGAAGACTTTATTATTCATAAGTTTCAGTTCCTTGTTTTTGAAAAATAAGAAAATATTGCCCTTGGACAAAAACAATACTTGTGCTTTGCTGCCAGATTGGTGAAATCTGAGACAATATATACATGAGCCAATATCCGAGAAAACTATTGCACACTGCTGTCAGCCTAACACATAACAAAGAAGAACTTTTCCAGGCATGCAGAAAAGCCCACACACATAAAAGGCGGTATCAGAAATGAGCTGTTGCACACAGATTGTCAGTGTAGCATTAAACATAGGTATAAACACTTATCTCCAAACATGTAGAAGCCCACATGTATGCTAAACATAAAACTCACACATTTTAAGGACATAAACAAGTCAATCCTATACATGTTGACATAGGATTACTGCCTTTGTTAACCAAACATATGTGACCTTCCAACCAGTTTCACTACATAATCAAAAATCTTCAGAAAGTTGTTTCTGGATCCAACCTGCATATAACACTTGGAGCTGTTGTGGTTAATACTAGAGAACACATTATATCTAGTAGTTTCCAACAGAAGATTACATCACCTTTGTGTCCAATTGTATTTCATTTAGACTTTTAAAAATTCCGAAAGACTCAAAAAGGATTGGGAATAAAGTATCTCATGAAAACAAAGTAACATATAAATTTGATAGAGACCATGACTATCCCATTTCTAAGTCAACATAAGTCAGCATGTTGACTTTCCTGGAGAGATTCAAGAACTGTGGGTTGTTTTTTTTTATTTAAAAAAAGTGGTGAAAAAACAAAAACAATAATCAGATGAATATGATCTAGTGGTGATGTACAAAAGTTAAAATGGATTCCATGCAGTATGGAGAGATGAACTGGTTTTCTATTTTTTTAATCCATTTACTAAAAAACCTGACAGAAGCACTGCTTTTAGCACTTTCAAATCTCTTGTTTTCCCCTGGTGATTGAAGTCTTTTTTTCCTCTAACAACGTAAAGGAATTGACTTGAGATCAAAATGGCAAAATCACAGCACAAAACATTTTTAGACCTTTCCTTTGCAACTGCTGTTGTTCTTTAAACTGTACCTCTGTCTGGAGAATTTAGTAATGTTGCAGATGAGGAGGAGAGCCGCTTGTTAATGACTGGATCAACATGTTTCGAAAGGTTCATTGTTGAAACAGATCGCCTGTCTGGATCTAAAACAAATGGAAATAATGCTAATTGACAGCCCACATGCAGCAATGTAAGTTCCTAGTCCTCTAGAGGGAAGTAGAAATAGGAATATTGTGGGGTTTTTTTTCTATTGAATGATACCTTTAAGAAAGGACTTCTTGGAAGGATTTTGAATAGGTGACTCAAAGAGTGTGCACAATATTATTTTGGCTGCAGTCTTATACACATGCACCTGGAAATAAATCCTGCTGATTTCAGCAAGGCTTATTTCCGAGTAGATATGAACAGGACTGAATTGCTAATTTCTCATTATATCCTACCTAACACTGTGACTCACTCCATCAAACAGAAATACATTTCTATGAGATAAATCTGAATGAACTGGTAGGAAATAAGCACAATGAAATGTTCACATTCATCTCATTTGATTTACAATCAGAGTGATGCAGTAATCCTGGAAGCAAATGGGAAACGGTAGAGGGGCACCAATATACTGATAGACAAAATTGCTGAAACAGGGCATTTATCTATTAAGATAACCTTGTGGATAAAGCTGCTTATAAAGCATGATCATTTGTTTGTTGTGATGAGAATGTGATAACAAAACCAGCATATGTGTCAAGTAGAGAGAAAATTGAGATTCTTTTTTTCATTTCAGGAGCGACTTGAGAAACTGCAAGTCACTTCTGGTGTGAAAGAATTGGCCATCTGAAAGGACATTGCCCAGGGGATGCCTGTATGTTTTATCATCCTGTGGGAGGCTTCTCTCATGTCCCTACATGGAAAGCTGGAGTTGACAGACAGGAGCTCCCTGGATTTGAAAAGTCAACCATTCAGTCAGCAATCCTGCAGGCACAAGGGTTTAACCCATTGCACCACCAGGGTCTCCTTAATTGGGAATAAATTTAAGCAGATTCTAAGTTTACATGGCTAAATCCCATTGCTAGTCACAACAAGAGTAAAACCATTTAATCAACAGGATTTGCATAAATGTTGACTCAGCATTCAGAAAATGATTCGGGCTATTGTTCTTGGGCCTAGCAGTTGTGTTTAGCTCAATTATTCTTGTTGATAAACACTAGGAAAAGTTTTGCCTACACATGTTTGTGTGTGTGTGTATACAAAGAGAAATGGGAGAAACAGAGGAAGGGAGGTGTGTGTGTGTGTGTGTGTGTGTGTGTGTATATATATATATAGAAAGAGAGAGAGAGAGAGAGAGAGATTTACAGAATAGCAGAGGAGAATGTATTAGACAGAGATTTGCATGAACCATGCCTAATCTACGTTGTTGTAGGTTTTTTCGGGCTATATGGCCATGTTCTAGAGGCATTCTCTCCTGACATTTCACCTTCATCTATGGCAAGCATCCTCAGAGGTTTGGTCTGCTGGAAATAATCTAGTTTCCTGTTTCAGAGAGCCTTTCTGTATTTGTTTTATATTGTACAGGCTTACTTTATACAAATAAGGATTATCTTCATTATTGTCATATATCTTGGGCATTGTTATCTGGGAAGCTAGGCAATGAATTTAAATATAATAGATACTTTTCAGATTTCCTTTTCCAACACTGTATTTGATATTTTAAAAATTGATACTTTAGCAAAGAATCCATTATTGAATGGACATTTGGGTAAGTATTTTACACTTCCATTCGTTAGAGCAGTGTTTCTCAAACTCTGCTCCTCCAAGTGTTTTGGACTTCAGCTCTCACATAATGCCTATCAGCTGGTAAACTGGCTGGGATTTCTGGGAGCTGAAGTCCAAAACACCTGGAGGAGCAGAGTTTGAGAAACACTGCATTAGACTATCAGTTCCACAGGGTTGTCCCAACATCACAATGTACCCATTTGTAGGTTTAGAGCAGGGGTGGGCAAACTATGGCCCTGGGGCCGGATGCGGCCCTTTGGCCGATTCTATCCGACCCTCCTAATGTTATATTATATTATAATTTCAATATATGATAATGTCTATATATAGCTATACTATAATATTATAATTATGATATTAATACTAATATATGAATATTTCTTGATATATTAATTTGTTAATATTAATGATGTGTAATATATAGTAAATATAGTAAGTGAATAAATAAATAAATAATGTAGATTAGCATGTAGTTCCGCCTTTAGGTGCGGCCCTCCATAATATTTTTTGGTTCTCGTGTGGCCCCTTGGAAAAAATAATTGCCCACCCCTGGTTTAGAGTGACACTCCCACCACATATTTGAATGAAAGCACAGGTATTAACTACCCTATTTACTCGAATCTGGTATTTCAACATTTTGCATTTTCCTCCCTCTTTCAAGTTGAACTCATTTCTCCCAATATTTTTTTTAATTTACAGCATTTTTACCCCACCCTTCTCAACCCCCAAGGCGGGGACTCAGAGCAGAGCAAGTATGAGTAAGAGGAGAAAGTATGGGTGGCATGTGGTCATATAAAGCCAGAAAGCTGAAAGAGGTCAGAAAGCAAACACAAAAAGCACTAAGAGCAGGCATTGTTGTCTACATGCTCAGAAAGTAATTTGCTATGTGGACTGGAGGGATATTTAGGTAAATTGAAGTGGCATGCGGTAGCAAGAGGAAAAGAGCAGTGAGTAGCAACCCAAAGGGCAGTCTCTAGCATACATATGTAGGGCAATTACAACAGGGTTGATTTTGCTTCTTTAAAATGCTGGCTAGGTTTGTGAATGCAGTGTCACAGTGCACCAACCTTCTGTTTACAGGCTGCAGAGTCAGAAGCTGTACTATAGAGAGTATATAATATATATTTCAAAAGCACTGGGAGATAAATGAACAAAGGAAAATGATTTCTGTAAAAATACAGAGTGGGAAAAAGAGCACATAAATAATACAGTTGAGCAAAAGGGAGGTCCCTTACAAAGAGCTTTTGAAAATACTATTTCTACAGCAGGAAAGAGCACTGAATACTGCTTGCAAACAGACACACTTTTAAAATGTTGAGAAGTTGTACCACAGTCTTTAAGTCACCCAATAACCACTTGGTAAATTTGAGGAAGGCGGCAGGGCATGCTATCTATCAAGCTCTAGTCTAGGCGGCAGATGTTAGGCATGCATGGTGACTAACAGAGCATGGTTTAGTTACTGGTAAACTGGTCTGACTCTAGGAAGAAAGAGAACTACTGGTGACGAGCCAACACATCACGGTGAGTTATGTACCGGGTTTCCTAGCACCACCCAAAGGTCTGAAGTGGTACTCCAGGCCTGCTAAATCGAGAAAGGTGAAGGATGATTCAACAAAATAACCTAGGGACAGAATGCAAGACAATGATTTTCAAAAGGAAAGAATAAAATGTAAAAGGCAGCAAACAAGTTATACAGAGAGAAGCAAAGAGAATAGGTAGAACACTGTTACGAAAAGAAGCCATTGTTTATTGAACTTGCAGCACAAGGAAACAGTAGCGATTGGAAGTTCTTGCCCTTTGTAAAAGCAGTGATACATATAGATGAAGTAAACACCCATTAGTGCACTTTTCAGGAAGGAAAAGAAAATATGTAACATACATACAGAATTTCCTGATACAAAATATAGTGAACATCACTTTAGACTTGAAGTCCTCTGTGTATCTAAATATCTATTTAGACACAAACCATGTGCCTGGAATAATACAAAAATCATAACTCTATATTTATTTAATCATCTTTTCAAATCTAAAAACAACTTTTTCTAAGAAAGTGAGAAACCTACCAAAGACTTTTTCAGTGATAATATTGGCCACAGTGGCCACTAGATTCCTTCCCAGTGGATTTAAATGCAGTGAAATATATTCTTGAGTCTAGTTTTTATAATAATTCACATTGCTTTCTGAAATGTTCATATTAATAATGCCTAGCAAATACAGAAGCCTGAGGAAATTGGCATAGACAGACTCTTGGCACACAAAAAGATCACAGCGAGATGAACGAAGCAAATTAAGCAGAAATACAGATGGAGTTAAAAAAGAGCAAATCATCCAAGCGTTAGTTCAGTTTTTCTTTCTTGACTGCTAAAGACCAAAGTAAGAAGCGTGTACATTTCAAGACACAAAGACTCAGCTGAAATGCAGTCTGCAAAGAGGCTTCCTCAGTAAGAAATACACATTAGCACAAAGAAGGGGATACAGGCTGCGAAGCCTGGCCTCTACTTTTACCTGTGGTATTAATGCTGCTGTTGCTATGCAGTGTACCTCCCCAGGACCATCTGTTTTGTTTCTGTTTTGGTTTCTGGCTCCTTTCAATCGTCCTGCGAACAACAGCTTCATGTCGCTCCTAATGAGAAAATGCAAAGTGTTCCTAGACTAGTACAGTTCTGTTTGGATAGAATCATAGAATTGGAAGAGACCTCATGGGCCATCCAGTCCAATCCCCTGCCAAGAAGCAAGAGAATCACGTTCAAAGCACCCCTGACAGATGGCCATCCAGCTTCTGTTTAAAAGCCTCCATAGAAGGAGCCTCCACCACACTTCGGGGCAGAGAGTTCCACTGCTGAACAGCTCTCACAGTCAGAAAGTGCTTCCTAATGTTCAGATGGAATCTCCTTTCCTGTGGTTTGAAGCCATTGCTCCGCCTCCTAGTCTCCAGGGCAGCAGAAAACAAGCTTGCTCTCTCCTCCCTGTGACTTCCCCTCGCATATTTATACATGTCTCCTCTCAGTCTTCTCTTCTGCAAGCTAAACATGCCCAGCTCTTTAAGCTGCTCCTCATAAGGCTTGTTCTCCAGACCCTTGATCATTTTAGTCGCCCTCCTCTGGACACTTTCCAGCTTGTCAATAGCTCTCTTCAGTTGTAGTGCCCAGAATTGGACACAATATTCCAGATGTGGTCTAACCAAGGCAGAATAGAGGGGTAGCATGACTTCCCTGGATCTAGATACTATACCCCTATTGATGCAGGCCAAAATCCCATTGGTTTTTATAGCTGCAGCATCACATTGTTGGCTCATATTTAACTTGTCCATGAGAACAAGATCTTTTTCACACATACTGCTCTCGAGCCATGCATCCCCCATTCTGTATCTTTGCATTTCATTTTTTCTGGAATATATTTTCATGCGCCTCCATCATCCTCTCAGACCACAAGTTCTATAATTGACAAAAATGATTGACAGTGGTCTTCTTATTGACTATTTGCAAATGCGAAACATGCAAGAGGAATATCCGCAATGTGAAAAACACTGTGGATGTTATGGTCCCATGATGATATAACACCATATGTACTAAAATATTTTAAGTCTCAAAGTCTCTGTTCAGTCTATATATTAAACTTTCACCAATAACACGTCAAATCTTGATTTTTCTTTCCTTGCACGCAAAATGTAAAGACTTTGTGCCTTCTCAAATCCAATAGCCAAAATTAGCTCTTTGATGCTAGCTCTGAAGAAAGTTTGTTGTTATCGCTACAGGTGAAAACTTACAATCCAGGAGATCCGCTCAGACAGTCCACTTACCTTGTCCTCTTCTAGTCGCTGTCTTCGTTTTTCCTCAACTGCAGCTCTCCTTCTTTCTTCTTTTAGCCTCTGCTCTTCCAATTTCTTTTTGCGTTCCTCTAGATGTTTCTCGTAATATTGCCTTGCTCTCTCTTCTTTTTCTACCCAGGCAAGTTCTCTAGCCGCTAAACAGCAACAAAGAAAATGTCATTTTAATTGTGTCTCTTTATAACAACTTAACATTTACTTGAAAGAACGTACAGTTTAGAAAACCCCAACGTAGGATCAGAAGGGTCAGGAATCAGAAGCAGACTTCAGTTTATTCTTACTGGGAAAGATGAAGGGTATGGCCACATTTTACGGTGGTTGTCAACATAGGTCATGGTGTTTTGTCCTGAGTTTTAAATTGCTGTTTTTATATGCTATAGTTTTGACTTTGTATTGTACTGTGTGTTTATTTTATGCTTTGTCTTAGTACTTTGTGCCATATGTAAGCCGTTCTGAGTCCCTTTGAGGAGATGGAGGCGGGGCACAAAAATAAAAGTAGTTAGTTGTTGTTGTTGTTATTCCACCCAAATTAACTCCTGAAAAAGCCATACACTGAGAATATCGACTATATCTGTCTAATTCTCTCAGGCCTGGGGTAACCACATCTATCAGAAGTCCTTTTTGTGTGAGTCAGACAAGCTGAGGAGCAGCATCTGATTGAGAAGGACATCTGGTGTCATTTTTTAATTTTCCTTTCCTTTGTTTTCAGAGAGTGCAATCCCAACTCATAAGAGTTACCATTAACCTACCATTAACTTATCAATTGTTTCTGAGAGCAGCTTCGTTTTATTGACACTTTGTCTCAATGCATTACTGATTCTCACTACCTTGCTTCAGTTAGTTGTTTTTAATCTCTTTTTTATATTGAACATGTTATGTACAGGTGGCAGTAGTACATTGGTTGTTTATACCGCATTTATGTACTTAACACAAGCAGTCCAGCAAATAACAAGGAAAAGGAACAAACATTAACAAGGCAAGGAAAAGAAAAGATTAACTGTAAACATTAGGATAGGAGAATGAACTGTTTCATGGTAATGGAACCCACTCCAACTAACTTTCCTGATCAGACATATCAGAAGAAGATGGAGAATAAGATGGAACACTGCATGCTTCCATCAAACATAGTCCATGGAAGACCACAGCAGCCCTCCAGCAACAATTCCGGGACCTATCCACCATGTAATGGACCTTGGGATAATTACTTATTTGGACTTATCTCAGAATCTTCCTACTAACATTCGAATCATGTTCCAACCCCCCCCCCCCAACTTTTCCAAGCTCCAGAGAAACAATGCACAACAGCACCTTCCACTGCACAACACAGGCAGAAAGTATATGATTAACAATACCTGAGAGGTCCAAGTGAATGCATAGGGCCATGTTTCCCATGCAACTTTTAAAAGAGGTGATCTAGAGCACTGGTTCTCAACCTGTGAGTCCACAGATGTTTTGGCCTTCAACTCCCAGAAATTCTGACAGCTGGTAAACTGCTTGGGATTTCCGGGAGTTGTAAGCCAAAACTCCTGGGGACCCACAGGTTGAGAACCACTGTTCTAGAGTAACTAAAGCCATTTCATCTCAAAAGCTAGATTGAAATTAATCTGGTAAAGATTTAGAGCGGACTCAAAGTTTTCATTATGTGCATAACCACCTTACAGAGGAATGGCAATCCACTGTAATATGAAGGGATATCTGTCACCCTACCACTTTCTAAATGTTGTATCAGCTAGTGGCTTGTTGGGGGAAATTGACTTTACCAGTTTCTTAGCTTGCTCATACACTTATTTCCTATAAGGGCTCCTTGAACGGCCTTGACAGGGACATTCAGCTTTAATTTTTGGCTGACCTTAGCATGCTGTTTGTGTTTTAGCTTTTGCAATGAATTCAGCTAATAAAAGAGGCAGGAATCAATATTAAGGGTTCTGCTCTACTGAAAAGATGCCTTTAAGCTTTTTTTAAAACCCAAACGAACATAAAATGGGTTCAACAATAGAGAAGATCATTTCAAAATAAAGTACAGTAAATTTAATCCCTCCAAGTTTAAATTAAACTCACTAAGTGCTTTTAAAATATCACATTTAATCTTTTTAGTATTTTTTTAAAAGATCCAGTGTCTTATCTACTGCTGATTATGAGATCAAGCTTTTATTATATTATCATCTTGCCACGTTCAATGAATTTTGCAGGAGTGTCAGAGGATGTTATCCTCTATCCTGGTTTTTCTAGTTACTTCTATAATTTTACTTACTCTTAATAGCAAAATCATTTATGGAGGAAGACAAAGAAGAGCTGTAAAGAGCTGCACTAGGGACCATCCCTTTGAAACCATCCTTTTGTTTAGATAGCTCCCAAGATAATTTGCTGAAGGTGACACTCCAGAATCTTAGGCACAGGTTTTCTTCACCACCCTTTCACTGCTGAAAGGTCCAGCATTTGGTGCAGAACTGTGCAGTGGTTCAAACATTGGTCTATGTCTTTGGAGCGCAGCTTCCAAATCCCTACTTAACCATGAAACCCATTGGAAGATATTGTGGAACTCAAGCTCTGAGCCTCTGAGGAAGTCAAAAGCAGACTTCCTCTGAAAAGGGGTTATCAAAAGTCAGAAACACTCTGAAAGCACATAGCACACTATACCATGACATTATGCTTCCACCCAAATGATATTTTTCTATTTTTATAAAACTTAGTATGTAGCTGTAATTATAGTTGCTGTCAGTGCTGCTAAGAATTTAATAGCAGTGTACATGATTCCGTTTGACAAAACCGTATTTGGGGAAATTTGTCAATCCGGCTGCTGGACATCTGAAAACGGACTGGGTGGAGGGAAGCTGAAGACTCAGTCGATACGGATCACTAGAATCTTTTGGCTAATGGGGGCTAATAGGGCTGAGTGGCAGTCTACATGAAGCAGAGGATGCGGCCTATGGACAGTCTTACAAATCAGCCAAGAGCTGGTGACTAGTAGCAGTGGCTCCTCCTCTTCTTTCTTCTCTGGCAGTCCCCTCTATTCCTTCCTGAGCCCCCCCCCCCCAAACAAACCTTTGCTTTCCCAGCAGCACTTTGCGTAATCTGGGCATTGAAGGATCCTCTGAGCTTCCTCCTGGGGCATGATGGGATTTCTCTCTCTTTATTCCTCACATTTCTTTCTCAGCTAATCAGAGGCCTGGTTGACTATGTTCATTCTCCTCCCTTCTTGAGGTGTGCACTGGTTGGGACTTCAATTCCCAGAGCCCCCTCTTGTGGTATTTTATAAAAAACATTATGGTAAAAACTTCTAAAATTTCCCAAAATTCAGTGGATTGGCAAAACTTTCTGAAATTCATCAGGCTTGCAGTTGTAAATGTGGTCTACAAGTGAGATATGTTCCATGCTGATAGGCCTAAAAATGATGGCGAATTGGGCCTGTAAAGTTTCCCCATTAACACCAATGGAATGAATCTTACTGGCACAAAAATGGCACCCCCTACTGATTTCAGGCATTTCCCGGTAAACAGAATGGGGGAGGGGAACGAGAACAAAAATGTTACTTTTTGGCTGAATTGCACACCTCTAGAATTTAACAATGGAAGAAATCACATTGAGTCCCATTCTTGGTGAAAATGTTGCTCATAAATAAGGTGATTGCAGTTAATTTTATACAAATGATGCTAGTTCTGTCAAATTGTCATACAATCTGATTTTGATCATACAAATTATGTTTACTACAGAACTAACAGAAAGAAATCTCTTGTCCAAGGACCAATGTTTCTACTGCAGTTTGGAGTTTAACTCCTTTTCTAATAACAATGAAAATTTCAAGACACACTTTGGATTATATTCATCTCTGTCTTTTTTCATTACTCATTCAAGTCCATATGACTTGTTAGCATGGTTTCACAATCTTCAATTCAATGCTCATAATAAGAAATAGACTCTCACTTGGCAGTCCACTAGGAGACAACAGGCCAAAATGTAAAAATTGAGATCATTAAGAATTGTTGGTTTTTATCCGAGAATGAAGGCTAGTACATTTTATATACATACAGATTTTTTAAAATAAAAATCTGTGAATCTGTGCTCAAGTCTCATTCTATGCAATGGCAAGAATTACATACGGAAGTGATCTTCCGTATGTAAAATGTTGAAATCAAGGTTTGCTTTTTTGGAATGTTTTCAAACTGTGGGTGGCTGACTCCATGGATGCAGAATCCGTGGATCTGGGCTGTACCTCTTGTTCTAATCTAGAAATCTCAGGCAACTTGTAACTTGTAAAATATACATAAACTAAGAACAGAACTCCCTGAAGGAAATATAATATATACGAATATAATAAAGTATACTGTATTGCTGGATCAACAATACTGCTGCAGTTCTTGAAATTGTGAGGAACAATGGACAGAGATCAGATTAGGTTCTGATTAGGAAGCACTTTCAAAGGTCACTCCTTGCACTCTACTTGCTAAAAGTACACCCACAATTGATACAAATCATAGCTACACTTTCATTACACTTCACTGGCTTACCACCCAGAGAACATTCTTTATTTCAAAGATTGATGGCACGTTATGAATTCTTCTTCGAGTGCCAAGAAATATTCCTTAAACATAATTTAAACTTTTAAATGTCATCAAATTGTCCTTTGCTTATTTGGGAAAAGGTCAGAAAAAGGAGGGGATAGTTAAATTCTTTGCCATTATAAATGTCTTAAAGCATAACACAACACTATTAGCATGATGTAAATTCTAACCCAGAAGTATATTACAGACATCACTTTGTATATCTTAATAATGTTCTGCTGAGCAAACATGAGATGGTAGTTTCTGAAATACAAATAGCATTATATTTCAATGTATAAATAATTGACAATTGAGGTAATACACTAAGACTTTGCTCATCAAAGAGAATAGTGTAAATAAACTAATTGAGTGAAAAGTCAACAATGTTAAGGCAAAAAACAACAACAACAACAACCAACCTTACTCTTAAGTTAATGATCATGCCTCCTCTCTAAAGCTATTTACTTTTGAAAGTCCATATAACCATATTAATATTGTAGAGCCTGCCTATATGGGGATGTTTATCTCTGTCATATTACTGACATTAGTGTGAGCAGGCTTGGAGAACTTACCTAGGGGTTTTTAAGGTTTTTTTTTTTTACTACAAACTTGGGATCTGGCAACTAGAACCATCAACTAAGGTCATGTGTTTCTTTTGAATTTTGAGTACCGAAACAAAAGAAAATAGTTTAACTCCTTTTGCATAATAATTTACTCCTAGTTACTCTCAGGGGTTTTTTTCAGTTCAGCTATACATTTCTAATGGGTTTTCTAGGGCAGGCAATGCCCAACCCTGATATTCCCCAATGTGCCCTTTTTCTGGTTTCTTCTTAGAAGGCTGCAGAAGTGACAATGCATCTTTTAAAATGGGTTGCAGCCTGACCCCCATCCCCAATATGTGAAACACACACACAAACACAAACATTGTTCTATAGACTAGAAGATGATTTTTGGGGCAGTCCAAGTGGCTCCCAGAAGGTCCCATGTTTTGATGCTGCATGCTCCACTTGTGTAATTTCAGGCTCACTGTTACTTTGGAAAAGCCAGACTCCACACTTTTTACACTCTATAAATATTTTCTGTACTTCAGACCTAAAACTGGGCATTCTATTTCAGACAGGATTTCATATCAAATAGTTACATATCCAAGTGGAAGCCTATCACCTCGATCTCTCCAAAGCTGGAGTAGATCATAGAGTTTAATTCAGTAGTTATGAATTAAATCAATGAATTAAATATAAATATTTTTAGTGGTCAAAAGATTTACTTTGGAAAGTCAATCAAGATATGCAGTGAGGTGTGTGACAACAAAGCACTTGTTTTCTGGGAATGATCTTTCTTTTTTTTGCATTTTAGTTTTTTATTGCAGTTTTTCAGTGACATTGACACAAGATGTTATATTTGTCAAATGGGGCCAAGGTGGGGAGAGGAGGTATGGGGGGGGGGGGGTGAGGGAATGGGGGTAATGGGTAGGCAAGGGGAAGGGTCATTAAAAAGACTTCCCAACAGTATCTCAAGAAAAGAATTCTTTTGTTTAAGCTAAGTGTTCATTGCTTATACAATTTCATTAATAATCACAGTAATAGAGCGAGGGTTTGGCGAGGGGGAGGGGGGGAGGCCAGGGGGTAACATTATTACATCATTAAACATTAAACATCATCTATATTAATCACAAATTGTCTTCCCTTGTTTTGCAAGTAGCTTTGGAAGGTAGACCAGTCCGTTCTTTTCTTTTTTCCACATAATTTTTGAGATAAAATGTCCATTTGTATAAAGTCCATTATCTTTAAAGTCCATTCCTCTATGTCTGGTGCACTGTTTTGTTTCCATTTTCTAGCTAGAGTCACTCGGGCGCATGTACTAAGGAGGAAGAGCATCTTGTCTTGATTTTTTGTCAATGTGGGTCCAGTCAAGCCGAGGAGGTATATTTGTGGATCAATTTTAAATTTTGCCTTAATAATTGTTTGTGATCTTTCCATCAACTTTTTTCAGGTGGAATAAACAAAACTTTGCTTTCACTGAAATCCTGCCAGCATGCAGCCAGGGAGAAAATGGTCCTGCATCAGAATTTATATAGACAGGGTATCAGCACTTACTTTCTTAGTAAGTTTCAAAATCCCACTAAACTTGCAGTTTGCTGAGGCAGACTTAATATTTTTAGAAAGCCAGAGCACACAGGGCAATTATTTGAACTACTTTCAGGGAAGCAGAAATGTGAAATAGTGAGTAGCACAAAGTCAGGAAGAGGCAATTTGCTAATGCTTTCTCCCAAGAGAGGGGGAAGCAGTTCTGATTACTGTGTTTACGTTTTGCAACCAAAACTAACCAATTTTGAGAATTTTTCTCCTGCTGTGATGGGTCCAATAAGGCTTGTCAATATAAACTTTTCATGTTCTTCTCAATAGGAAAATCCTTTTTCCCATCACCTTGTTGGATGGAGATTATCCATATATTACTTTTTCCAACATGGACATGTATTTTTGTTTCAAGTCCATTTCGATATTTAACTCAGGTTTCTCAATTTAACCCTAATTTTAGCACAAATTCTATATCATTAAAATACATCCAGTAGTATACTCAGATCAATACAGAAATTGATCGCTATAAAAACTTTGCCTTGGTTTGTTGGTCAGAAAATAAATACAAATGAGGTAGGGATCATTGTGTTCAGACTGGGTCAGACTTATCGCCCAGGTTGCCTCCACGAGCAAAAGGGCCTTCTTCCACCTGCGCCAAGCGAGACAATTGGCGCCCTATCTTCCGACGGAAGCGCTAGCTACAGTAATCCATGCCACGGTTACATCAAGGCTGGATTACTGTAACGCTTTGTATGTAGGTCTACCCCGGTCACTAACCCGCAGGCTCCAGATTGTGTAGAACGCGGCCGCCAGGCTTCTCACAGGAACATCGATGAGATGCCACATTACACCATCTCTGCAGCGCCTGCACTGGTATAGAGTATAGAGCCTTACACAAGACCTTGACCTTGGCTTTCAAAGCCCTACGGGGCCGGGGCCCAACATACCTAAAAGACCGCTTGCTGATGCCTGCTTACTCAAGGACCCCGCGGCCAGCAAACAAGAACCTTCTTCACGTACCAGGCTTGAAAGAGGCCCACCTGGAGACCACGAGACGGAGATCGTTCTCCGTTGTGGCCCCCGTTCTTTGGAACTCGATGCCACCGGACCAGAGAGCCTCCCTCGACCTGCCCCAGTTCCTGACCGCTCTGAAGACCTGGCTATTTAGGAAAGCCCATGGTTAATGCAGAACCAGGAACTCAAATACCGAGCCTGGCCCCTGCATTTAACCACTGCATATTTTAATCTAGTTTTAAATACTCTATTTTAATTGTGGAATTTGTTGTGTGTAAGTCGCCCGGAGCACTAACGTGGAGGGCGACTCAGAAATAATAAAGTCAGTCAGTCAGTCAGTCAGTTAATATCATGAATTGCTATTATCAAAAATTAGAGTAAAACTAAATACAAACACAACATCAACTATCATATAAAATACCATCTGAAGAACTTCCTGTAGAACTTAAGGGTAATGCAAGTAGATTTGAACTATTAAGCTCAATTGACCATGAGCCAGAAGAACTCTGGACTGAAGCCAAAGACATTGTCAGGGAGGAATAAAGAAAAGCATTATCTGTATCCAAAAAGAACGAGAATTGCAGAAGAGTTCTATGGATGTGGTGCACTGCTAAACAAATGAAAAAAAAAGGTGCTAGAACAAATCATGCTCGAGTTGTCCCTAGAGCCAAAGATAACTAAATTGAGACTGTCCTACTTTGGCCATATCATGAGAAGCCACAACTCCCCCAAAAGACACCAATGAAGGTAGAAGGCTGTAAGAGAAGAAGAAGAAGAATTTCAGATGGATAAGACTCAATCAAGGGAGTTATGGCCTTGAGTCTGCAAGATCTGAGTAGGGCTGCTAATGACATGGAGATCTCTCATTTACAGGGGCATCATATGTCAAAGTTGAAGAGATGGCAGTCAACAACAACAACTTCAAGAGTAATTGGAACATACTATTCATTACTAGTGGCAAAAAAACTGGGAGGAAAAATAAGGGAATTAGAAGAAAAATATTATTAATAATTAAATTTAAAAAATTAGAAAAGGAAATGAAGGCACATAAAATCCCACTATTTTGCCTGTTCTTTAGAGAAAGTAGCTCAAATATATGTCAAAATAGAACAGCAAAAACACAGAATTCAAAACCATGGCATGAAACTTGATTTAGCATTATATGTGGGGCCAGGGGGCGGGGGGTTGTGCTACATTTAGCATTTCTTATTATTCATTTGTGTGTATTCTGAAACAAATACAATTATGTTTTACAGTATTATTTCAATGTAGTAATACTCAGCTTCTCTTATTAGAATGCAGAATAATTAGATTGCTTTATTTCCTACCCTGACTCAAATGGCATGCTAAACAAATATCAACACAGGGTTATATAAAGGTAAATGTACTGTACCATTATGATCTACTTAAAAATACAGAATGATGACAAGTGTCATACTGAGGAAGGGATTTTTCACAAATTAAGAGTGACAGCAGATATATATTTACATATTTATTTTATGGCAGGAAGGGGGGAATGGTTGGCAGCATTTTTTTAAAAGAAAGATTGATGACTACAGACAGAAACCCAAGAACTTCAGAAACTATATTTATGTCAAAAGGCTAGGAACCACCAACACAGTTTTTAGTGTCACAGAGTTAAAGCTCCTAGCATTAATTAGTGGATGCTGTGATAATTCAGGCCTCTAGGTATTTGTTTACATTGGCTTTCTTCTGCATGAAGGCAACCGAGAGAAGCTAAGTCCACTAGTGATCACAGCTATATGGCAAGTTCTTCATATGCCAGGTAGGAAAATGTCAAAATTGGTGAGAAGTACAATGGACCCTCACCCACCACTCCAACCTTATATCCAATCTCATGCCTCCATGACCGTGTCTCTAACTTGTGCTGGAATGAAACCTCCTCAAATGACCCCCAATTTGGAATTCATCCTTTGGGTCAAATTACTCTGCTTTACTTACCAGTGTTAAATGACATTAGGCCTTTAAGACACATATTTAGGACAAACCTATCCTGCATATCTTCCTGGGATGTTCATTGGCACTTGTACACAATCACAGCACACCGATTCCATTTTCATGTCTATGTTTCCATCTTATGGAGTTGCAGTTTAGGACATAGTGTTTGAATTTCTCAGTCAGATAGCTTGTTTAAAGCTTCACAAAATTACTAACTCATGACTATTAAAGTTCAGAAAAAAAGTTTTTGTTTCCTAGTATAAACTCAAATATTAGTTCCTTTACTTCAAGGACCTCGTGAGAAGAATCCTTACTGCTAGAATCTTAACTATATTAGCTTTTCAGAAGCTCAAACATGATGTCAGAGCATGGAATTTTCATGGCACATAGCATAACAATACATGCATCAAACCTTGGCATGTTTTGGGGCATTTATGCAGAACAGTCCTATCTGGGCATGCTTAGCTTATGCTTCAGCACACAGAAAATCTACATGTTAGGTACATGTGTGGATTGGAACATGGGAGTTTAGTCTTCTGATGCCAAATGACAGCCTATATTAACAACAAAAGTGTACATTCACTTGCAATTAGAATTTCAGACTTTAAGCTGCTCAATATAGCATACAGGCATCAAATAACAAGCATGTTACTTAAGGTTCATGAAAATCATGAAGTAGTTTTGAGTAAATTATACTTGACTCACCTAACACTTTCTCCCGTTCCACTCTCCTTTCTCGGGCAAGCCGTTGTCTTTCATCTACTTTTAGAATGGGCGCAGAGTCTGTAAAACAACAAGATTTAAAATCCTACTTGAGAAAACAGAGTTTAAAATCATGGAGTTTACAAACTAAACTCAACTATTTAGCCGGTTCAAAAACGTATAAAAACTGAATACTTCCAGTATGTTATGAAGTACCTAGATACTAGTAGAGAGAAAATGAACTTTGAAAACTGTTGAATTATAAAACTGCTTCTAACTGCCTTTTATCCTTTATAAAACCATGTTTCAAATTATTTTAATACTGTGAACAGTTGAATTCTGTTTTAACCTTGGCCTTTGTGTGTGTTCAGCTATACTGTGGCTGTTTAAACTGGGTCCTGTTCTGAGTCCCACAGGGAGGAATCAGCCCCTTCTCTCCTGATTGAAGATGTGGATTTGGGACCAAGCTTTCGACAAATAATTGGAGCAGTGCAATAAGTGATCACGAATCAATGAGTTTGGCAAATGCAATGGCTTTGGATTATGTTTTGGATGGTGTGATTTTAATGTATGTTTTAGTAACTCATTTTTTAATTGTTCGGCTTGAATTGTAATTGTGTGTATGGCATCGAATTGCTGCTTGTTGTAAGGCCTGCTTGAGTCCCCTCGGGGTGAGAAGGGTGGGGTACAAATTTGGTAAATATTTATTTATTTTATTTATTTATTTCTTCAAGTTTCTATACTACCACTCCCCGAAGGCTCGGAGCGGTTTACAAGAATTGAAGGCAACAACAACACAGAATCACAAACAATTAGAGGAGGGTAGGGAAAGGGAAGGGGGAACAGGGAAAGAATAAGGGGAAACAATGTCTGAGTAGTCAAGTGACAGTAAATAAAAGCTAGGAACTATGGCTGCAAGCCTATACACACTTCTGAGGGAATCTTCCTAAAGTCAGTGGGACTTGCTTGATAAAAGCAGTAATAAAAAGAGCAAAAAGAAAAGCTTACAATTATATTGCAAAAAGCAGTGCAATCAAGTCTCATCACATGAGAGCCGTAAAGTAACCTGCATGCCTCTTCAGGCCTTGAAAAAGGAATCAGAAGTAACTTGTTACAAATTCTTGGTCTTGTGATTTTTTGTTTTAAGAGGATGCAAAATAAGAGTTATTGCTTTACAAAATGCTAAGGTGCCAAAATGGGTTATAGACATGAACTGGTGTATTGCCACAAATCATATAAAATTTAAGATATATGATTAGGCAGAAAAACAGAGTTGTGCAGGATGTGGGCTGCCTTTGTTTCTCCCCATTTTGAATAAACTGCCTTTTCTATTGAATGTCTTCCAAATTTGAGCAGAATGAATGGCACTGATGCAATTGTAAAACTGACACTGGGTACATCGAGTTTGTCTGAGAAAATATAACTCTTTTCAGATTTATTTGCCACTGTCCCTGCCAAGTGCTATAAAAGAAGGAAGGGAAATGTGCTGTTTGGGCATTATGTAACTGGTCAGAAAGCAAGGTTAATACTTTCAATGAATTTGAGCAGAAAATCTATGCTGATCTGGAACCTATGAAGTAAGCAAAACAAAGCTGGCATATGTCCCAACTGAACAATCACATAATTTAGTTTTAGTCAGGCCTTTTTCGAGCAAAGTCCTGAAATTGGTTTTCAACGGTAGAACTGAATTCTGACATGAAGAGACTTTTGTATACTGTATATACAGCCCCCTCTCTCAGACACACATACATACACACAGAGTAAATAGTTGATCAACTCTGTGACTTTTGCTTTTTGAATATATGCTATTGAAGAAAATAACAAGCACCATTAGTAAGCTCATAAACACCATCACAGTCATGTGTTGCTATGTGCTAAGTATTCATTAATACCATATAGGTATTGCGATATTCAGAGAGTCAATCACTGCATTTCTGTACTACACAATACACATTTGCTTGGGCAGAATCTTGATATTCACAGTGGAAGTAATAGAAGGACAATGAGTTTTATTCACTTAGAAACAACTATGAGACTGTTAGCTGTTATCTCTCTCCCTTTAGATCTCTGACCTGCCTGCCACATTCCAGTGCTCTCCAAATATGGTGACCTACATGCAGCATTTTAGACCTACTGCAGTTTACAAACAATTAACAATTTCCACATATAATGTGCTTCAGTAGTCCAGGGGTGCAACATTGCAGACAGAGATGACTTCGCTGACTGCTCGACATCAGAAACAATCATTAAGTAAAAAGTATGCCTAAATAAATTGTGAATGCATTCACAGGCATTTATGCAATATTACAACAATTTGAAGAGGTGTGTGTATTGAAAATAAGTTACTGACTTTAGGTGTTCATATACTGTATATACTCGAGTATAAGCTGACCTGAATATAAGCCAAGGCACCTAATTTTACCACCAAAAAAACTGGGAAAATGGATTGACTCCAGAATAAGCTGAGGGCTGGAAATGCAGCAGCTACTGGTAAATTTAAAAATAAAATAGATACCAATAAAATTAAATTAATTGGAGCATCAGTAGGTTACATGTTTTTGAATATTTATATAAAACTGTAATTTAAGATGAGACTGCCCAACTCTGATTAAACCATTATTCTAACCTTCTTCCATGTAAATGTGCTTATGTATCCTTCCAATAATAATAGAGTAAATTAATAAATGTAATAATAATAGAGTAAAATAATAGAAATGTAATGATAACAGTAATAATAGAGTATAATCCTTCTTGGATGACGCATCCTGGCTAGACCCCTTCCAGTCCGGCTTCCGTCCAGGCCATGGGACGGAGACTGTCCTGGTCTCCATCACAGACCTACTCCGCTGCCATTTGGACCGAGGTGGATCGGCGCTGCTCGTGTTATTGGATCTCACGGCAGCGTTTGATACCGTTGATTACCAACTTTTGATACACCGCCTGGCGGTGGCGGGGTGAGGGGACAGCCCTCAACTGGCTGTCTTCCTTCCTCCATCGCCGCCAGCAGCGAGTGAAGTGGGGAGGGCGGTCTCCGGAGGCTCCCCGCTGAGTTGCGGGGGTCCCTCAGGGGCTATCCTCTCCCCGCTGTTATTTAACATCTATATGCGACCACTCGCCCAACTGGTGCGGAGTTTTGGGCTGGAGTGTCATCAGTACGCTGATGATACCCAGATCATTCTGAGGTTGGACCCCGGGGTAGTCTCTGTACCCGATAATTTCCACCTTTGCCTTGAAGCCGTTACTGGATGGCTGCGAGCCAGTAAGTTGAAGGTGAACCCGGCGAAGATGGAGATCTTGTGGCTGGGCCGCCCGGGGGGGGGGGGGGTAGCGACCCAGCTGCCAACGTTCGATGGTGTGGCCCTCTGCCCTCAGCCATCGGTAAAAAGTCTGGGGTCCGGCTGGACGCCCACCTGTCCATGGAGGAGCAGATTGGCTGCACCTGCAGGACAGCATTCTACCACCTACGGTTGGCTAAGCGCCTGGCTCCCTACCTCTCCCAATGCGACCTTGCTACGGTGATCCAAGCCACGGTCATCTCGAGGCTCGATTACTGTAGTGCGCTCTACATTGTCCTTCCCTTGTCGATGATCCGGAAGCTTAAGCTAGTGCAGCATGCCGCAGCCCGCCTCCTCCTGGGCGCTGCAAGGTCTGACCGCGCGACTCCTGCGCGAGCTGCACTGGCTCCCGATTGAATTCCGGGTCCTCTTCAAGGTGTTAGTTCTCACCTTCAAGGCCATCTATGGTTTGGGGCCAGTGTATCTGAGGGAGCGACTTACCCCTTATGTGCCCGTGAGATCGCTGCGCTCTGAGGAGCTTAACCTCCTTGAGGTACCTTCCCTCGGAACCTGCAGACTGGCCTCTACACGGCGGAGGGCATTCTCTGTAGCTGCCCCGAGTCTTTGGAACAGCCTCCGGAGGAGATCCGTGCCATCCGCGCGCTTCTGCCCTTCCGCAAGGCCTTGAAGACTTGGCTCTTTAGGATGGCGTTCGCCCTTAACTCAACTACATTGTGCTCCATGCCGCCTATGACTCCCTAGATTCTCACCTTGTCCCCCAGCCGTCGCTGAGGGCTAGTGTTTTTAACTTGTTTTAACTTCTTTGATGTCTAATATGTTTTAACCGTTTAATTTGTTTTACTACTCTCGATGTTTATGCTTCTTCTGTAAACCGCTCTGAGCTCCGGAGTGAGCGGTATACTAAATCGAAGTTAATAAATAAATAAATAAATAAATAATAATAAATGTATGTAATAATAATAATAATAAAGTAAAATAATAAATATAGTAATATTATTATTATTACATTTGTCATTTTATTTTATTATTAATAACAACAACAGAGTAAAATAATAACCTTGACTCGAGTATAAGCCGAGGGGGACATTGTCAGCCTTTAAAAAGGCTTAAAAACTAGGAATATAATTAATGGTTCCCTTGAACAAGGAGTCTTTCCAGACAGCCTAAAAGAGGCAGTAGTTTGCCCTCTATTGAAGAAGCCGAGCCTAGATCCCATGACTCCTGCCAACTATTGCCCAGTCTCAAATCTTCCATTCCTAGGTAAAGTGATTGAGCGTGCAGTAGTTGGGCAACTGCAGCAATTCCTGGATGATACAGCCGGCCTGGGCCCCTTTCAGTACGGCTTTCCCCCTGGCCATGGGACTGAGACTGCCCTAGTTGCCATCACAGATGAACTCCGTTGCCAGCTTGACCGAGGTGGATCAGCACTGTTAGTACTTCTTGACCTCAATGCAGCGTTTGACACCGTTGACTACGTATTATTTGCTGACACACCGTCTTGCCATATCCGGAGTTCGTGGACTGGCCCTCAAATGGTTCAGCTCATTTTTCTGAAATCGGGAGCAGTGTGTGGAGTGGATGGGTCAAGTCTCTGAGAAGTCCCCTCTCCATTGTGAGGTATCTCAGGGTGCTATTCTTTCCCCTTTACTATTCAACATCTATGTTCGACCACTCGCTAGACTGGTTCAGAGTTTTGGTCTAGAATGTTACCAATACACTGACGACACCCAGCTCCTACTGCGTCTGGAGCCCGGGGCAAGTTGACTCTGATGATGGGCTATTTAGTGATGATTCAATTATAGAAAATGGAGAAGGTCTGGGCAATGAAGATTTTGAAAGGCAAGCTGTTCCTGTGAGCAGTTCACATGTAAATCTTTTCACCAGGAATAGGGATGTGTCTGATAAGGCCGCAGCTGAGAATGTTAACGAGGGTTTTCAAGGTCGGAGTGAGCTTCACCGGAGCTTGAGAATTAGTACCAAGCAATTAAGTTCCCAGGCTGGGAAATCAAAAGAGTTTTAATTTCTGTTTTGCTAAATATTCTGAGTTCTTTCATTGAGGCTTCAGTTCCAGACAACTTTTGCAAACCTCATGTGTCATGTATCTTGATACCTTGAAATTCTCCAGTTTCTTCATGGACTCTATGTTTCATGGTTTTTGAGTCTTGAGCTTTTGCATTGCATCATTGGATTCCAGTTGGACTGCCTTGCCTTGGGATTTGTTTCATTTTTTGTTATTTTTGTGACTGCATATTTGGAACTCTATTCACATGTCTTTGACTGCATTTTATCAGAACTGTTTTATCTTCTATTTTTGACTGCGTTTAATGCAACTTAATTTTCTTTAATAAAGAGAACTATATATCAAGTACTGGTGTTGTGTGAGTGCACTCAGAGGATCAGTTTCCTACCTGGGGCGCAACAGCAACCTCAGTACCTGATAATTTCACCCTGTGCCTCAAGGCCGTGATGAGATGGTTGCGGGCTAGCAGACTGAAGTTGAATCTGGCAAAGACTGAGATCCTATGGCCCGGCCGCCCGACAGGAGTGGTGCATTTGCTGCCAACTTTTGATGGTGAACCGTTATCTCCATCTGCCACTGTTAAAAGCCTAGGTGTTGTTTTGGACTCAATGCTGGCAATGGAGGCTCAGGTCGCCACTGTCAGCAAACAGGCCTTTTCCCACCTTTGCCAGGCAAGGCAGCTGGCACCCTACCTCTCGGGAGAGGTCTTGGCAACAGTAATTCATGATACAGTCATCTCCAGGCTGGATTATTGTAACGCACTTTACGTTGGCCTTCCTCTGTCAATGACCTGGAAGATTCATATCAATGAAAACGCGGCCGCCAGGCTACTTACAAGAACTCCTATGAGATGCCACATAACTCCAATTCTACAGCATCTACATTGGCTGCCAATTGAATACTGGGTTTCTTATAAAGTATTGGTCCTGACTTTCAAGGCTTTATATGGTCAGGGGTCATCGTACCTCAGGGATCGCCTTTCTCCCTTTCACCATAAGTGGTCACAGCGACCCTCCCAAGAAAACCTTCTCCTTACACCGGGTCCCAGAGAAGTATGCCTAGAAACCACAAGGCATAGGGCTTTCTCAAACTCTGCTCCAGGAATAAGGAATTTGCTGCCACCTTATATGAGAACCATGCGTGATTTGTCCAATCACTTAAAACATGGCTTTTTGGTAGAGCATTTAACCTGTAATCTATTTTAAATCACCACTTGTTGTGTAGTTTATCCTGTTTTACCTGTTTATGTAAGTCGCCCAGAGCACTTCGATGAAGGGTGACTAATGAAATAATAAAATGAATGAATGAATGAATGAATGAAAGTATATAAAGTAAATGCAAATAATAAATATTTAACCCTCTGTAATTGATACCATACTTGAAAACAAATTAATAAACTAATTTAAAAGAACAAGTAACATACAACTAAAACAGCTATTAAAAGCAACAAAACACAAACTTCAGAGAATTACAGCGTTTCAAAATACATCATCCTCTCACTATAGTTTTAAACCATCAACTGTTAAAATGTCAGTAAGATTCAAAGTGTAATTGTTGAATGCCTAAAAGATGTTGAAATGGGCATAGTCTCCCAGGAGAAGGAGTCTCATGGCCAGGAGGCTTCCAACCGAGTGCCAGCGGTGCCACAGATCTGGGCCAGCAAAAGCAGCAGAAAGCATGCAAATGGGTACCTGGTCTGGCGCCAGTGTTGTTTGTGTTCTGCCCTAAAGCAGCAGAGGAAGGGCGGCTGGATGAAGCAGCTTTTTTGTCTTGTAATTTAGAGCTTTCAGATACTAAAAGGAAAAGAGAGAAAAGAAAGTGCCTGTTAATCCTGTGATTACAAGATGCGTTTGTTGTCATTTAGTCAACCTGGGATAGCCAAACCCAACATTATTATACATCTCCTGAGGTTTCTAGCTCATATTTAAAGAGAAAAGCTTGGAGCTGCATCTGATGAAATGACAGATCTGTATCGCCTCATAGGAAGGGTTTCTAGAAAGAGTCTCACAGGAGGTGGGGAATAGTTAGGAAAAATGGCTGTCAGGTTTTTGTTACAAGCATTTATGCACACTATAAAGCATTCTTCCCTCCTGGATAGTAGCAATCCCATAGTCACAACCACAACAACAACAACAACAACAACATGCTGCCTTTCTATGAAACTCTGTATCAGCATGCCTAATTCTCACTCTAATTGCTAGATCTGTCAGAAACAATTGAAACGGAGACAGTGCTTGTCGCCATTACAGACCAACTTCGCCGCCAGCTGGACCAGGGTGGATCAGCCCTGCTTGTCTTGTTAGATCTGACAGCAGCGTTTGACACGGTAGACCACGCATTGTTGACCCACCGTTTAGCCGGCTCCGGGGTTGGGGGGACCGCCCTTAATTGGGTGGCCTCCTTCCTCCGGGACCGGGACAACGTGGGGAGGGGGTGGGGGGGCCTCCGGGAGACTCCCACTTGAGTGTGGGGTCCCCAGGGGCCATCCTCTCCCCTTATTATTCAACGTGTATATGCGCCCCCTGGCCCAGCTCGCCCGCGACTTTGGTCTGGAGTGTTATTAGTACGCTGATGACACCCAGCTTCTGCTGAGAATGGACGGCAGGCCGGACACCGTACCCGATTGTTTCCACCAGTGCCTAGAGGACGTGACTGGTTGGCTGCGGGCCAGCCGGCTGAAGGTGAACCCGTCGAAGACGGAGATCTTGTGGCCCGGTCGGCCTGGACTGGATGAGTGCCGGTTGCCTACCCTAGATGGTGAACGGCTTAGCCTGTCACCTGTTGTTAAGAGCTTGGGTGTCCAATTGGACCTCCTGCTGACCATGGAGACCCAGGTCTCCGCGGCCAGCAGGGCGTCATTTTTTCACCTACGACAGGCTAGGCGACTGGCACCCTACCTTTCCAGGGACAACCTGGCCACGGTGATCCAAGCGATGGTCATCTCGAGACTGGACTACTGTAACGCCCTCTACGTTGGCCTTCCCTTGTCAACAATTCGGAAACTCAAGCTGGTGCAAAATGCCGCTGCTCGCTTGCTGGTGGGAACGTCGGTAAGGGAGCACATCACGCCCATCCTTCGGCAGTTGCACTGGCTACCTATTGAGTACCGAGTTGCCTTCAAGGTGTTGGTTCTAACCTTTAAGGCCTTGCACGGCCTAGGGCCTGCGTACCTGAGGGACCGCCTTGCCCCGTACATTCCCCCGAGATTACTACGTTCGGAGGAGTTGAATTTGCTCCTGGTACCATCGGTCCGCGCCTGCCACTTGTCCACAACTAGGCAAAGAGCCTTCTCTGTGGCGGCCCCGGCGCTCTGGAACTCTCTCCCCAACGACGCCCGAGCCATTACAGAGCTTATTCCGTTTCGCAGGGCTGGCAAGACCGCCCTTTTTAGACTAGCCTTTGATTAGGCAAACAAACCCAGCGTACTTCTTCTGTATAACCAATACCCTGGCTCAAGGGAATGCCACTGTATGTTATTTTATGTCTCGGGATATATGTTGCGTTTTTATGCTTGCGTTTTATTGTATGGCTACATGGATGCCACATGTCAGCAAACGTTGGTCCTATGATAACTAATATAACCAACATGAATTACATTCTCATGCAGAAGAAAGGCATTTTTGATTCTCAAATTGATTTTGACCATATTTCATAAAATCCAGGTAACATGACAAATAGTAAGGAATTATGGGAGTTGTAGCTTGAAACACCTGGAAGGCCAATGGCCCCCTCACTCTTGTTTTAGCAGAAGGATTCAGAATCAAAATAAAAATGCTTACTTTGTTTGCTGGATTAAAACATGCTGGAACAAGAAATAGTGTATTGAATATAACTACATTCGTTTGTTTAATATTTAATATAACCCGCTGTTATATTGCCTAGGACTACTGAGATCTTGATGATTTAAATTATATGACTCAAACTGGCATATATCCTTACAACTCTTAAAACTTGTTTTACCCAAGTTCCAAATAAAATTCTCCCGAAGCCATGATTTCCCAGGAAAAATCCTGATGTTAATGGATTAATCATGAATTAGTAAAAAAAGGTTCTGCTGTGTCAGCCTAGTTATTGTCAAAAAGAAGTTCATAAATATGCAGTCCAAATTAAAGTCAAACAACACAAAATAATAAGCATGTGTTAAAAAGACTGAAATAGATTATATATCTTACTTTTTATCCCATTAGATATTAAATGAAGTTTGATGACTCTTTGTTTGAGTATAGAGCATAACAGACCAAAACTTTCAATTACTGTATTGTGTGTCAGCATTCTTTTAACAAAGAACAAACATTAAGGAAAACAAGTATGGTAATTAAGGAAAATATTAAGGAAAACAAGTATGGTAGCAACCCATTCCATTATAGTTATTCTGTATAGACTAACTTTTACAGGTTTCACAGTCCATGAAAAGTTCAGGGCATTTTACATGTGAAGGTGACGCAGGGGACTGTGTCAATTCATTTGCTGATGTCCACTGCTCCAATAATCAGACAATGAAATTACCTCAAATAACATTATGCCAGATGAAGGCTTGACAAAAAAAACCTCTCTACAAGTTTGAAGAGCACTTGTGCTCCCAGTTCAGGGCTGAAGCATACACACAGTATCATGGAAAGTGCTATTCAGACACTTCTAGCACATGGACTAGTTGCTCGCTGTATGCAACCAGTGCATGGCACCCTATCTATGCAATCTCAGTTGCATGTCCCCATTCATACAAGTAGGTCGATCTATCTATCTATCTATCTATCTATCTATCTATCTATCTATCTATCTAATGTATATGTGCATGGCAGGATTGTCTATTTCCACAGACAGCCTCCTGCCTCCACTAATTTATTTATTATTTATTTACAGTATTTACAGTATATTCCACCCTTCTCACCCCGCAGGGGGCTCAGGGCGAATTACAATGTACATACAGTATACATGGCAAACATTCAGTTCCATAGACACACAACATACATAGACAGACACTCAGAGGCTATTTAACATTCCAGCTTCTGGCCACCAGGGGATCTCTGACCCAGGCTGGCTTCGAACTCATGACCTTTCGGTCAGTAGTGATCTTAATGCAGCTGACTCCCAGCCAGCTGTAAAACACACAGGGAGACAATATATTATCAAAAATAAAGTGTATATATTAGCATACCAATGAAGTGGGAGACGCTGGCAGAGAACAATAATAACAGTTCTCTGGCGCTTGCATAAGCAATATCATAAGCAATATTACATAAGCAATATCATAAGCAATATCAGTGGTGTAAATACCATATCAAAGAAAGCGCGGCGTGATCTCTGGGCGAAGTTCCAGGCAGCGGCGCAAACAAGTTCGAGGCGCCGACCTCGGAGGTGACCCAAAGAGGGGACCACGGGGGCTGTGTCAGCGTTGCAGCCCACTCAGAAATGCCGGGCACGCCGCAAGCAACGCTGACACAGCCCCCGTGGTCCCTCTTTGGGTCACCTCCGAGGTCGCTCGCATCTCATTCGGCAACAGAACACGAGCGCATTTGCGCAGCATTGCTCCCGGCTATCGGCTGCTTTAGGAGCTTGGATTACAAACAAAGGCATTTAGCCTCTATCGCCGATTACAGCGGGTGGGGTCGCTGCGGAGTTTACTCCTGATTAATCTTTCCTCTCCGCCTGTGTAACTGATCCCCTTCCTCGTTGTTCATCCTGTTGCTCCCTCGAACTTGTTTGCCGCTGCCTGGGACTTCATCCAGGTGACCCTTTGATATGGTATTTACACCACTGGGGACCGCCAGAGAACTGTTATTGTTATTGTTCTCTGCCAGCGTCTCCCACGTCATTTGTATGCTAATATATACATTTTATTATTGATAATATACTGTCTCCCTGTGTGTTTTGCTATCGTGTATTTACAGTACATGATTTGTTTGTGTATGAATATAATCGCAGCCAGCTGTGCCACAGTCCTGGTTCTAACTGCTTTAATCCACAGTGCTGAGGAGCCACGAAAACCCTCCCTCCGAGGGCACTGCAGGTTACAGTGAGCCACATCCCAGGGTTCCATTCTCTCTCCCTTGGTGTGGAATTTGCATGACCCCGCCCACTGCCTCTCCCTTAATCCTATGGCACACAGCAACTGAACATACTAGAGAGAAAGGTTTGGGGAGAATTCACCATGATTTATAGTTGTAGGGACAGGGATGTACCTGGAACTAACTTGGCACACAGACACAACATGGACCATCAACGATGAACCTGGAACTAACTTGGCACACAGACCTAACATGGACCAAACGTGGCACACAAATTCAATATGGCCAACTGGGAATACTGTTGGACTTTCAGGGTTATTGACCTTTAACTCTCTCATAGTTCTGTGTGTGTGTGTGTGTGTGTGTGAGAGAGAGAGAGAGAGAGAGAGAGAGAGAGAGAGGGAGAGGGGGAGAGACAGAGGGAGAGACAGAGACAGAATGATGCTCTAGTGTCCTTTAGATGTCCTGGGCTACAACTCTCAACCTCTTCATTTAATATAGGCAATGATCAGAAAATATGGCCTTCAGATGCTGCAATACAAATCACATAATCCTTATCCTCTGTCCATAGTGACATTTCATTGGAATCTAGGAAATGGAGGGCCATGTCTAGTGAGGACCCATAAGAAGGCCTTCTTGATGCCTGCTCCCAAATAACAGAATTCCTTCAGAGGACTGGCTATTAAATACCTAACTATTATGCTCAAAAAGTACAATCCATAGAATTGAGTTACTGTGATGCAGACATCTGATTTTTTGGGTGAGGTGAGAAAACTGTCCAGACTACATGAAGCCTTAAAATCAATTCTACTATTGCCATATCAGCAACTATAAGAGAGCTCATGGTTGCCTCTGCATTTTGTTTTCTTCTTACTGAATATTCTCATTACCGCCCCCACCTCCCTGAAACTGCAGGAGTGGAGAAGTGTCCCAGAGTCTTTAGTACTGTGTAGCAATTAAGACATGCACAGTTGCAAGAAAAAACCCTCTTTCTTGATCTGTTCTCACCAATGATCCTATAATTGGTCTTTTCTTCTTTAGAACTCATAACTTCTTTTTTATACATCAGACAGTACAATATTAGAAACTATATTTCATGGAACCCGTCCCCACTGTTGTCTAGGGATTTAATATCATACAGTTAAATCCAGGGGTTGGGCATTCAAAAGAAGGTTTTACTACCCGTGGGAAGTTGAAGATTAATTGCTTACTTATAATTGGCTAAAACTACTAACATTCACGACATTTCAAGGACTAAATGCTAAGCTGCTGTATTTGTATGTAATCCAAAAACAAGAACCTCAACTGAAGGTCAGACAAGTCAACCTGGAAAGAGTTTCCGGAAAGCAGGAAGCTGGAAAATGTTCTTAGAAACATAAGCTGTTTTAGTAACAATTAATGGACATAAACGTTTCTTATTATAAATTACTGAAGATTTTAAACTTTCATCCACTGAATTTGGTTTATGTTTCAATGTATTCTTATCTGCCAGGTAATTCCTACAACTCCAGATTATTTTCCTATAGCACAGGGCAGACATGTAGCCGGGGGGCTTGGGGGGCTTCACTCCCCCCCCCAAATTCTCAGGATGGTACACGAGAAGGCCTTACTGGTACATTATTTAAACTGTTATGTTTATTTATATCATGATTGGATCACCATGCTCAATATATCCCGCATTCATGGGGGCATTTGGATAACAATACAAAAGGTTTGGTAGGTTAGACCCTCTCTCACTCAGACTCAGCCCCTCCCGAATCAAACAGAGCCCCCCCCCCCGACAAATCAAAATTCTGGCTCCGGCCCTGGCACAGGGGGTTTTCTGAGTATGTTCTGGACCTGTGGACAGCTAAGATGGATGTAAGGTCTACATATTTCTGGTCAGAACTGCCAATAACTGAAGTTATGCCCAAATCCTTAGCAATTGAGAGAGTTTCTTCTCCAGAGCCATTAAAGGGGAAGGGAGTCTCTGAAGGCAGACAGTCTGCAAACTAAAAGGCTGAGATGACTGAAATGGTCTAACACGCCAGTCTCATTGGGTTATCATCAGGAGCACATGAAAGCATTAGTGCTAATGAATTAATGATAAATCACAATGGCATTACATTTTATTGCAGAACCCCTACAGAGCTACACCTACAACATAGATATTTTGAAATGGTAATTAAGCAGTTTCACCAGAGAACTATCTCTTTCCTACTCTAGCCATGCACTTTATTTCTGGCCCACCAATTGGTTACCTGACACTTTTAAAGGGTATCTCTTGCCTTAGTTCATTTTATTCCTCACTTTCCACTGGCCCCAATCTGGAAGCGATGCACTGAATTGAGCCTGATCCCAGCTTTGACTGTTATCTCAGCCTTATTGTTTTAAGATGTTGTTTCTTATTGTGTTTATGTTTTTGATTGATTTTAATGCTGTTTCTATCTGTAATGTGGGCTTTCCCCCTTGTAAGCCACCTAGGGTTGCCACTTTTTGATAAAATAATAAGGGACAGGCACCTAAAAATAGGGAATTTTTCACAAAAATAAGGGACACTTCATAAAAACTTGAAAATCAATTGATGTACTCATTTGAAAACACAAATCCTGCCACTTACCTATAACTGCCCTTAACTAAGCTTAAAATAAGACAATACAAAATACAACAAAATTAAAATCACCAGGAAGGGTTGGAGGCTAACAAACACTTCAAAATAAAATTAAAGTCAGCTTTATAAAAGTCCTTGGGAAATAAATGAAGCCCTGACTTTCTTCTTCAGTGGATGCAAAAGGAGACATATATGTAGTCTTCAAGTATGTCTGTTTTAAATGAGTGTCCCAGATATGGCACCATAGTAGGCATCAATACCAGAAACCAAGTGTCTATGTGAGTTTAAAGGGTAGGAGGACATCTACAAATGAAAGACTGAGAAGTATAGTTTAAAGGGTAGGAGGACATCTACAAATGAAAGACTGAGAAGTATATATGCAATGCATTGTTGTAGCTTTTTTGAGCTATATGGCCATGTTCTAGAGGCATTATCTCCTGACATTTCGCCTGCATCTATGGCAAGCATCCTCAGAGGTTGTGATCCCCTTGGTAATGTCGTTGAAGACTGCCAATTCTCTCACACCAGAAGTGACTTGCAAGTTTCTCAAGTCGTTCCTGACACAGGGGGGGAAAAGCTGAGAGGAAATTCGATCACAGAAGACACTGGGGAAAAAACAAATGAAGGGATAATTGTCTATATCCAATTCCATGCTAGAAACCTTTTATTTTTTTTCAGATGTTTTATAAAATGATCTATACATGTAATATAAATACGTATAGTCAGTCCTCCACATTCGATGAAAATGTAAAACTGTCAATAAAGATGTTTTACTTGAGAGAGAACCTTTCTAAGAATGTCTAGGTCAGGGGTGCTCACACTTTTCCAGCATGCGAGCTTCTTAGAAAACAACCAAGTCCCAAAGATCTACCTACCCACTACTCAGAAAGCCATAAAAGCAAAATATTAGGATTTTTTTCCAGTTAGAGACATATAATATATTTTAAGACTGAATTCAACTAAATGTGAATATAATAAGCTCCTGAGCATTCCTCACAAATGGCATGGGAGACATACACACTGTGCCTGCGATCTGCCTGCGATCTACCAAGTCGCCCTTCAAGATCTACCAGGACGCCCTTTGAGATCTACCAGTAGATCACAATCTACCTAATGAGCACCCCTGGTCTAGGTCTCCCAACCCAATTCCATTGTCATCTTCCACTGGAAGCTGATCATAGAATCACATTGGAAGATCTAGATATTTCTAGAGAGACATTCTCTCTAGAAAACTCTAGGTCCTCTAGCATGTCTAGAGGAAACTGACCACAGAGTTTCACTGGATGACTTCAGAGAATACTAGAACTAATATTTTAAATCAAATTCATGATGATCAAATCCACAATAGTCAAAATGTGGCGGATAATTGTACTTCTATATTATCTTGCACTGTCCTACTCCAGAGTGAGATTCAGCTATGTTTATTACAGAGTAAATTGCGTTCTTCAAAGGTCTTCCCTCAGTATTCAAAAACTTCCTTCTTACAACTTTGGCAGAACGTGTGTGGGGGGAGGGGGCTCCAATTATTTTTCATCTTTTTTATTTAGCAAATACTTCTATACAATTACATAAGAAAATAAAGGCTAGATAATCAGAAAAACTCTCACATTATGATGGGAAACTGACAAGGAGTAACTAACAGCACAGTCCTATATATGTGTCTGATAAGGATTTTATGTAGTCAGTGAGATAGAAGTAAGAGAAGTAATTTAAAAGGAGTAATTTAAGATTCAACACCAGCCCTCTTAACTAAAAGCACAAAGTCCTCAAACATCCATGTTTTACATATTTAGACTTCAATTTACACTGAACACCCCACCTTTCCCTGCAGAGAGACCTATAAGCTAATGAAAAGATAGAATAGATAATAGTGCTACACCTTGTCAAAGATGTTATCCAGATTCTTCAGTAAGAAATGAATCAAAAAGAATGACAAGTGTAGAAAGAAAAGCGGCTAGGTGGGAGTAGCCCATGACTCCTCCTGGTGAGACATGTTTGCATGTGCATGTGTGGCATGTGGTTGATTACATCAGTATATGCAGTGTCAGCTATCAGTCAATACCATGTGAAGAATTTTGGGGAGGCAGTCCTGGCTGACATTGTCTTCACTAGATTTTCTATGCAGAGTACATTGTTTGCAATCTCACTCTGGGGTGTGTACAATTTTTAGATATAGGGCATCCCCACTGAACTTTGACCTTCATACAGTTGGTCCATCAGTATCTCCTTATTTGCTATTCTTGATTATATCATCATGCCATTCATTTCATGTGCACACAATTGGAAAGGAAGAGTATGTAATACTATCATTAAGCCCCCAAGCTGTATAGATTAGGTTATTCATTTGTTTTATTCATATTCATGACACATACACTTACATTTATGAAAAGCATTCCAAACTACAGATACCCTTCGTGCAATCTACCTCAACTTACTACTCTCTACTACTCTTGAGCTACACAATGCTGGCTGAAGATGGTGAGAACTTCAATTTATTGGAAGGGCTCCAAATTTTGGAAAGGTTACCTTAATGTATCCCCATCAGTGTGAAATGTGGATATTACTATCTCATTACATTCTCTTCTAAAATCAGTGAAACTCACAGTGAATTTCTGTTGTCTACCATAATACAGGCAATGTTATACTTCTTCTCTATCTCTAACTGATTGAAGCCACCTTTCCAGAGTGAAAGCCATTTTGTCTTGCTTCTAAACAAGCTAAATATTAACTGGTCTTAATCCTGGCATTAAGCATGCTACACATTATCCAGCACCCCTGCTTTCACACTTGACACTGGCACTGGGATAGGATCCTCTGCTACAGCTGATCCACAGAAGGCTATTTAGGGTGAGCTTAGGTCAAACTGCATGGCAACAGCAAGGTCTCTGCCGCCGCCTTGCTTTTGCCTCACAGCATCTGAAACCTGAGGCAACCACTTACTGTCCACAGCTTGGAAATGCTGTATACCCAATGAGATTCTGGAGGTTATAGTCAAAAAATAATTTTCCAAGGTCTATTTCTGCCAATGGTAGGTTCTGTCTGCTAAACAATTATGCATAGTCATGCAAGTCAGCTCCATCCTAGTTCAAGTCAGTAATGGAAGCAACTGGAATTATCTTTTTTTGTGTTGTTGAATACATTTGATGGAAAGTAAAAAGGCCTTAAGAGAGAAGGATTGCTATCTTATTTAGTTCTCTATGTTACACGGCCAGCAGATCTCAAATAAGTTCAAAGGAAGGAATGTTACAGAGAGAAATATTGAATTAGATTATAAAAACCAAACAAATATGGATTTGCTTGTAAGTCAGAAAGAGATAGTTTTTGAAAACAAAATAATAAATAAATATGGCTAGTGTGTGAATAAAGTTAGAATTTGTTTATGTTTAAACAAGAGTTACTGAATAGTACAAGAGTGACAAAATTCAGTATATCTCAAATTCAGTGGGTCCACAAGAGACAGAACAAGTGGCTGCATGTAAAGATGCTTTTTTCCCACAGAGAGTAATTATGCTTGGATAATGCAAATAGAGAAGGAGGAGTATATCCAAAAAGCAAACCCATTTAGCCTTATTATATAGGGATATATTTTTATTACATGATGGACTTGAAAATCCATGGATTTTGGTAGTCATGAGGAGGAGAAATCCTGGAACCAAAGCCCAGCAGATACCAAGGGCCCACCTAACTCTCATACATCAGTAATGCTGGTGACCCATACCTCTTGTCATTGGCACTGTATTAATTCTAACAAATCATAATGGCATTGACACCCATCTTAAAGCCACCCAGTTTCTGATTCTCAAATCGTAGGTGTTCTCATGTCATTTTAGCATAAGCAACTCAGACTGACAGTTTGAATCCCGGTTTTCCCTGTAGCTAAATTTAATTCAGCTACATTTATAAATGTTTTAGATGAAAAGATGGATTTTATTTTGTTTTTCCTCCTTAAATTTGCCCTGAATATTATTATGTTGGTGTCACACTAAATCAATACTAAATCTGCTGCTAGGTCCTGTTAGGTTAGGGTCAGTTTGAGTGTTAAAGTCTATGAGTTTGTGGAATAAACAAACTCAAGCTACCAGAAATGAGAATCATCTAAAGAATGACCAGTCAAGCCTTTTTTTCACATACTGTTCCAAAAGCTCTAATTCTTCTGCATCATTGCAATTATACAAAATGGAGCACCATGTTCTCCTATTACTGATCTCTGCTTTTAATTTCCTCATGATGCTTTCTAGCTCAAGGATAAAAAGGTTATGGAAGAATCAAATTTACATCTCCGTGCAACTATGTGGTAAGAAATCGTATTCAGGCTGTGCTAATTTATTGGAATTGTGCTGCTTTTATTAAGGCAACCTTGCTTTCAAAATGTTATTTTACATTGCCTTTGGACACTGTGAATAAGAACATATTTTACATAACTCTTACAGTTACAAATACTTACAGGCCAAATTGCTATGCATTTTCATTACTGTAACTAATAACTGCAAAGATGGTGGTGATTCAGAGCAATTGCGAATTACCATAATTCATAAAAAGTATCTGCATATTTAGCATCTACGGCTATTTTCTAGGTTTCATCTGTGTTCTAATAATCCGCATACTCAATTATTTTATGTTTTTTAATTGTTGTTTTATTGGTTTTTTCCCCACTCCCACCCTCCCCTCTTTGTACATGCAATTAATACACCAAACTACAGAAGTTACAATTGAAATATCAGTCTCAGTCTTAATTTTTCTACTCCACATCTTAGTACATTCTCTAAATAATTTCTAACTGGTTCCCACATCGTCTTAGTTATTGCAACTTTTTCAATTTTATCTACATTATTCCATTTGCAATTTGTTATTTCCACATTTAACATATTGACTATATAGTTTTACCAATTATAGTCAATGTCCATTTTGTTTTATCTTTTCAACCCCTCACTAAAACAATTTGTGCACATGCTATTAATTTGTCAACCAATTTTTTTTGTATATTCTTCACTCTTGTTATCTGTGCATGTAGTACATTCCTATTAACTATTACTATTTGTAAATTTAACATTCTATTGATTTCTCCTTCAACCATTCTCCAGTATTCTTGCACTCGATCACATTCCCATATCATATGATTAAACGCCCTTGTTTGTTCACAACCATGCCAACACCTATATTTTAGCCCTCAAAACATTACTTAACAACTTGAGAAGAAATAAAGATTTGACAGGACTAAAAACGAAGAAACAGACCTACAAGGTCCGTGTTTTTGCAGATGATATAGTCTGCATTATTGAGGACCCAATTGAACAAATAAACAAATGGTGGCAAGAATTTGAGTGTCACGATGCAGGGTCTCGGCCCAGCCCCTTAATCACACAGACAGAGACGGTAATCAGCTAACTATTTATTGAATAATAAAGAACAGGTGAAAAGGTAAATTGTCCATAAAAGTATCAAAAGTTCAATCAAAAAGGTAAAGAGTCCGTAAGTAAAATCCAAAGGCAAACGTAGCAAAGACTCCACAAAAACAATGCAAATCAAGGACTTGGTCCGTGGCAAGGAACAAGGCAAAGTTCATAAACAAGCCCAAGAAACTTCTTGGCAAGGCACGAGCCCGGCAACTTGGCTCCGTGGAACCGCTCGCTTCACTCCCCTTAGAACAGAAGTGGCCGAGCTACTGAGGATCCTTTCCCACGGATCCTATACTTAATCCCCTTGGCGAGGCCCCCGACGCTCTAGGCTTCTGCGCCAATCTGTGCTACGGGATCTAGCGCTTCTCTGGTGCTCTAGGCTACGGTGCCAATCCCTCCTGCTGGACTCAATGCTCCGTCTCCTATCAAAGCTCCGTCCTTGCCTCCCAGCACCTGGGTCACTATCTTCATGAGAGCCGAACTCCCTTTCAGCTTCCATGGGCTCATCCTCCACTGTTTCCCTGATCCTTTCCTGCGACCCGAAACCACCTGGTTTCTCATACTGATCGGAATCATCACTCTCAGGGTCAGCCTGAACTTCCCAGCTATCATAGCCGCCAGGCCATTCATCATCCCAGGCCAAGCTCTCTGTGGGAGAGGAAGGCCCAGCTAACTCATCAGCCCCTTCCTCCATGTCCTCATCAACTGCAGCTGGCCCTAATGCAAGTGGGACCCCTGGTGCTGCCCCCTGCCCCCCAGGCACGAAAGGGAACTGGGTTGCTACACTGAGAGTTTTGGTGAGGTGGCGGGATTCAAAATAAATAAAGATAAAACACATATATTAACAAAAATATATATAGGAAAAGACAAGAGGAATTATAAGAAACAACAGGCATTATGATAACCAAAAAAATCAAATACTTGGAAATAACAATTACTTGTAGTTAACGCGCAGCTACTAAAAAATAATTATGACAAAAAGTGGTCGGAAATAAAAAACGAAGTTAAAGAGATGGGAATCACTAAATCTGTCACTATTAGGGAAGATAGCGGTAGTCAAAATGAATATCCTTCCAGAGGTTCTCTATTTATTCCAAACCCTACCCATAATAAGAGCAAAACAGACATTTTAAAAATGGCATAAGGATGTAATGAAATTTCTATAGATGGAAAAGATACACAGAATAAACTTCAAGAATTTAACAGATGATAAAAAAGAGGTGGTCTAGCCCAACCAAACTTTCAAATATATTATGACATCTCAGTACTAAGTTGGGTAAGAGATTGATGTACACTGGAAAAAAGAAGATTCTTGCCCTAGAAGGCTATGATCTGATGCAAGGGTGGCATAGCTAGTTAGCTACCTATGGAGAGGAAAATCTAATAAAGAAAAAAAAAATTAAGAACCATTTTATAAGATCAGCTTTGATTCTAACATGGAATAAATATAAAGAAAGACTTTATACAAGAACCCCGGTATGGTTCTCTCCAAATGAGGCAACTCACCTTAGAGAGTTACCCAGAGAAAAATGGTTGACCTATAAATAGCTACTCAAAATAGACAGACAAGAATTCTTATTGAAGTCACAAGAGGAACTAAAGACGATCGACCCGACAATATCCTGGTTTCAATGTTGGCAGATAAAAGAAAACTTCATGATAGACAGGAAAGTAGGTTTTGAAACGAAGGAGAGGTTTTGGGATAAAATACTAAAAACAGATACAAAATTAACAAAAAAAGTCCTACCAACAATTATTAATGTGGTCAACAGAAGAAGAACAGGTAAAAGTGGTTATGACAAATTGGACCAGAGACTAGAATGATAAGAATGGTAGAATTATAAGCATGTCAACTTGGAGGAGTTATGGACGAAGAAACTAAAATTAATATACTCCACGGAATTTAAAGAAAATTGGTATAATCTATTCTACAAATAGTTTATTCTAACACCAGAAAAAATAGCAAAAATCAATAGAGGTAGAATTAGTGACAAATGTTGGCAATGCGGGAAAAAGGTAGGTACCTTCATACACCTATGGTGGAAGTTTAAAAGAATCAAACCCTTCTGGCAGTCGATACACAAGAAGATAGAATTAATTTTGCAAATAAATTTCGAGTTTAAACCAGAATATTTTTACTAGGATTAACGGACTTTGAAATGGAAAAAAAACACAAACAGAATCTTCATTTAACTAATAACGGCAGCCAGAATTAAGTTGGCACAGCTATGGAAAACTAAAGAAAAACTGACAATTGAAAACTGGCTACTGAAAGTTTGGGATATAATGAATATGGATCTGCTAATGCAAAAATTATCAGTCAACAATATAGAAAGACAAAAAACAAATTGGGAGACATTTGTTGAATTTATCAGAAAAGACAACATAGAAATTCATATTCAGGAAATATAATAAAGTATCAAATGCTAAAGTATAAATAGAAACTAGACAACAGCCAGACTGAAAATCTAACAAAAAGAGTTGTTATCACAACCTAAAGCAACCTGGAAGTTATATGTAACTTTTTCTCCCTTCTCCCCCCCCACCTCCTTTTCCCTTTGTTATTATCCCTTTTTTCAGTTTCTCACACCCCAACACACATCTCTTTCCTTTCCTTCTTTTTCTTTCTCATATTGTTCCCTCACTTTAGATGTAAACCTATTATGATTTTATAAGCTTTTCTCACGCTCCAATCTCTTGGAGTCAATTTATTTTCAATAAAAATAATTTGAAAAAAAACCCCTATAATTTATCCCTGGTACGAAACGTGAAAGTTGTGCAGGAGTTCTGTACCATTTTTGTAACATTTTCCTTCTTGCTTTCCTTAATACATTATACTTTCCGTTTGTTATATTACTTTTTTCCTTTTGGATGTCTTCCCTCTCAATTTCCATGTCCATTCTCCATGTTTGGAAAAATTCCTCTGTTATTTCTTCTTTTACTGTTATGATTTGTTCGTACAGATCTCCTGCCACTTTCTTCTCCTCTCTGCTATAAAATATTTTAGTGAGCTCCTGGTTAAATACAAGTGAAGTCTGACTTGACCATGGTGGTCCACGCCTTGGTTACCTCTAGACTGGATTACTGCAATACACTCTATGTGGGGCTACCCTTGAAGACGGCCCAGAACCTTTAACTTGTCCAGCGATTAGCAGCTAGATTAATAACTGGGGCAATGTACAGGGAGCGGTCAACCCTCCAGTTTAAAGAATTGCACTGGCTGCCATTTATTTACTGGTACAGATGATCACCTATAAAGCCCTAAACAGTTCGGGACCTGCCTATCTTCGTGACCGGATCCCCCTCCATGAACCAGCTCGAACCCTCCGCTCCTCGGGGGAATCCCTCCTGTCGCCCCTGCCAGTCTCACAGACTCGTCTGGTGGGCACAAGGGAGAGGGTCTTCTCCTCTGTGGCCCCCTGATTCTGGAACTCCTTTTCCGGAAAGATTAGGAAAGCCTTTGAAGACCTTTGAAAAACACCTGAAAACCTGGCTCTTCCGTTGTGCCTTTGGAGAGTAGTTATTTAATTTCTACCATTGCTCTCCTCAATGCCCCCGTTCTTGGAGTCCATCCCCCCCCCTCATAAAATGATGTTTTCTCCTGTAAGGATGCTATTCCGCTTATCTCACTCTGAGTTTTTAACACTTTATATGTGTGCCTGCGGCCCGCCCTGTCTTTGTGATTTTAGATATCTAGTTGTATATTTTTTTTTATTTACATGTATATATTTCTTATTGTGTTTATTGCTGATGTTTTGATTTTATTTTATTGTAATTGTTGTCTGGGCTTGACCTCATGTGAGCCACCCTGAGTCCCCATTGGGGAGATGGGGGCGGGGTACAAATAAAGTTGTTGTTATTATTATTATTATTATTATTATTATTACAAGGAGCAACTGTGTGTTTCCCCTGTAATTTCAACATAATTTGGGTAACACATATTGTTGGGTTTCATCCCTGGACTGTACAAGTCTCTGGTGTCATCAAGTCTCCAGTTCTCAAAGAGTAGCTTGACTAGAGATAGGATTAGAGTGAGGGATTCCTCCACCACACATTCCTATGCATATTTATCCCAGAAGGGGCTTTGTCTTTACTCTTCTTGCTTGCCACTATCTCCTCCCCCTTTGAATATTTAGCAATGGAATCTCTGTGAGGTATGAGGTAACTTCCGCTTTTAAGGTTTCTTTTTATTGCCCTGAGTTTGGCCATGTGGTCATTCTCCATTGTTGGCTCTCTCTGCCCTTTCTTCCTTCAAGTGGGAATGCGCTTTGTTTCTCTCCAGGCAAAACATAACGGCATGGATATTTTTCTCTTTCTTAGAATATGAGCATAGAAAGCTAGTTAGCTCCAAGACCTTTACTATCTAGAGTGGATTTCTTTTTTACTTCAATAAATATTTTGAACCTAAAGTGACTCTGCAATCCTGTGCCATCCTGTTGAATGAAAGCTTATCCTGTCTCCAAATGCAAGTTTCTGCTGGTTGTGAAGTCTTCTTCTAGCACTCTGCTATATTTATGGAGGAATCACCCAAAGTGAGGGTTATTTTTTTGAGCCTAACAGTTCAGACTCCCAACACATATTAAAATTTGTTACCTGGAGAGGACACTGACAGCAGCAGGTTTCAAAGAAACAGCAACAATGGAAGCAGCAGCCAGCCAGATACATAGATAGTAGGGCTGTTTCGGAATTTTGCCTACTTCCGACTTTTGAAACAATTTCAAGAGCAGCCCTCCCAACAGGAATTCCGAATTCTGAAATTCCGAATTTCGGATGTCATTTCCAAATTTTCTTGCTGATTGCTCATTGGCTGATGGCCAACAGCTGACTCTCCCTTCTGCTGATTTTTTGGGTCATTTTTGAAGGCGGACGCCATTTTTGAAGACTTTTGAAGACTTCCGAATTTCGGAAATACTTCAGAATTAATTCCGAATTTCCCCCCCCAAAAAAATCAGAAGTCTATCACATCCAAAGCTAAATCGCAATCAACATCCGAATCGACTTTTGAAGCACTTTTTAAAATTCGGAAACAGCCCTAATAGATATTAGTGCAATTCTAGCCATATTTTTTCAGAATCAAGTCCAACTCAATTCCATATTGCTTTCTTCCAGGTACATACATATAGGACTGCAGTGATTTCTGGCATTGATTTCACAAATGCCCATCTCAAGAGGCTAAATCCAGTTATTGTTCATAGTATTTCTTTTTCCTCTCTTCCTTTTCCAATGATCTGCAGGGGATGTGGGGGGTGGGGGGAGGACAGCCAATTGTAAACTCTCTATATGTGTACGTATGTATGTATCTATATTTGTATGCAACTTGCACTAAAAAGCCATACAGCAAAACAAAGTGCACTGAACTTGCTTGTGCTGCTTTTAACAATGCCACACTCTAAAAGCTTTTAAGCAACTAATCCAAATTGGTCCATGCTTTTCGGGAAAGTGGCTCGTCTTTATATTGCATTTGGGGGTTGGGGTTTTTCATGCTACTGAGTTCAACAATTTGATATAGTGTTCTTATGAGCCTATAAAATCGGTGTCAATCAGAAAAAGCAGGAACTGCAGTAATACTGAGATGTCTGCCATTCCAGATACGACAGTTTGAGCATGTGGGCAGCACCCTGGTCATGCAGGGACTGTTCCTCCAAGATGATTTCCTAGAATCATAGAATGATAGCATTGGAAGAGACCACATGGGCCATTTAGTCCAACCCTCTGCCATGCAGGAAAAGCCCTAGCAAAGATTTCAGATCTTATCCAAGACTTTCTCGACAATATCTGTTTTTGAGATTTTCACTTAAAGTGCAATTACTGCTCTCTCTCAGCAGCCAGAAACAACACAATCTCTGGGAAGCTGGCCAGAACAGAAAGGGTAAACTATATTTTCCCAAACTGGAGTTATATCTTACTGTTTTCAAAACAGGTCTCTAAAGCTCAATGCAAATCTCCTTCAGCTTCCAAGATGCAAAACTGGTCCAGGGATTACTAACCTGGGAAATAGAAAGGGACCTCTATCACTAGAGAAAAAGAACAGCTACCATTTTGCAGGCTTTTAAGAATACTCTGGAGAAGCTGCATTATAAAACCTACCAAAACGATGCCACATCAGACTGCGAATTCAGGACAAATGGTGCTGTTGAACCTGTTATGTCAGACCCTGGGAACGCTAGAAGCAGAATTTTGATCTATGTATGCCTTTCCATGAACATGTCAATTAACAGAAACAACGAGGAAAAGGATAAGAAACTGAAATAAATTATAATGAAATTAAATAGCAAAAAAGCCATGTAGGAGGCAAATCCTTTGATTACATGTAAATTATAAAATGGCTATGTGTAGATTAGTAATCCCTCTTCAACAGATTCTGCTTGAAAACTACCGTATATTATGCTTAATGTATGTAATAATTAAGAATGTTATGATTACGGTGTAGAGTATTTTCCAGCAATTATTAATGTCTCCTTAGTTTTGACTCTTGTCTTTTGAAATTGTTATTGTTGTTGGTCTATTATGACAAAATTGTGATTTTGTAACCATACTTTAATATTAGAAATCTGGAGTGCTGTATACAATTTAATACATTAAATCAAGCTTCTTGTCTTGGTAGTTGGATTTCTTGAGACAAATATTTTAAAAATAATTCACAGTACTCAAGCCTGTTTTCTCCTGATGTTTATCTGTGCCCAATGTGAATGGGGAGGAAAGTGCCATGTTAAGTGTAGATAAGATTATATCCTTGCGCTGCAAATTCCTAAGCCTGAAGACCTTGAACCGTATTCAGTTACTGCATTCCTGAGTTAATAGCACTCTGTTAACATGCATATATGCTGAGAAAAAATTGAGTTGCTAGCAGATACTACTTCCTCACTGCCAAAAGGATTTGTCTCATTAAGCTAACAAACACATAGTCCCCAAGTTCTGTACAAGATATGTTCTACATGTTCGTTCTTAAGTTGAATTTGTATATAACTCAGAACAGGCACATTTTACAAGTGTAACTCCAGCTAAATATAGCTTTGGATAGCATTGGGAACACCCCCGCGGTGTTTGTTTTGCTGTCTGTGCCCCTGTTCAGAAGATTTCATCACATTTTCTGTCCCTGTGATAATTGAATTTTGAAAAAATGGACTTGTTGTGGAAGCAAGGATTGGTGAGAAAGCTTCAGTAGAGACAGCTTTTCCCCTGATAAATCTTTCAGAAGTGAATTTTCCTTCAGGGGGGTAGATTTATCTCACTTTCTGTTGCCTTACCCCTGTTCTTAACTAGGAGTTGCTTGCAAGTTGGATGTTTGTAACTCGGGGACTTTCTATATTGGGAAACTCGGTAGACCACTAAAGGGCCGAGACACACATAGTACAAGTAAATCATATTTCATCGTATTTTGACTGTAAAAACATTTCAGAAACAGTGTAGGTGAATATTTTATTATGTAATACAAAAAGCCCCTGGAGCAATAACTTGTAACAGATTTTAGATTTTCATATAATTATGTCACGTGAAGGGTCCATGACCATCCCAGAAGAAGGATCTGTACCTTAAACTGTGTCTTAAATGGCAGAAGGTTACTTAGTACAATAATCATTGAAAGGCAAATTACCAAGCTTATATCAAGCAGGGTGGAATTCATTGAAGCCATGATACTCCCCTATATGTTACAGGAATTGATAGAAAAACACCAGGAGGATGTAGTATTCATGCCTCTATGTATATTAAAGTATGGACTACTTTATTATGAACAAGTAGCAACCATGAATACGGAGCAATTGCTACCTAGGTCACAAATGTGACACAACTGCCATAATCATAATCCCCCAACTCATTTTACTGGTCATCAAATGCTGGCAATCACAGCACAAATGAATTACATTTTTATCATGCTTGGATAGGGAGAGGACAGGCCAGGAAAGGTCCCTCAGTTAAGTCACTTAAATAAGTAACTAGTGTAGACTGCTGCTCGGTATCTTCTGAAGCCCACCCACCATCCTACATTGACAAGTCAGAAAACTTGCAGTGCCCTATGAAAATACTGAAATTTTATAAAATTCACAGGCCCCTCTCACACTGTATAATTATAGCAGTATGTTTCCAATTTAGCTGCTATGATTCCATCCTATATAGAATGGGATACTTAGGGGAAAAGAAAATATTTGGAATTTTCAGCCTTCTAACTCACCAAGGTACAAATCCCAGCATTCCAGAGGATGCTACCACTGAAGTTAAAGTGAAATTATAGTGCCATAACCCTACAGTAAGGGCCCCCAGTGGCACAGTGGGTTAAACTGCTGAGCTGCTAAACTTGCTGACCGAAAGGTCGCAGGTTCGAATTCGGGGAGCAGCGTGAGCTTCCGCTGTCAGCCTCAGCTTCTGCCTACTTAGCAGTTCGAAAACAAGGAAATGTGAGTAGATCAATAAGTACCGCTCTGGCGGGAAGGTAACGGTGCTCCATGCAGTCATGCCAGCCACATGACCTTGGAGGTGTCTATGGACAACGCCGGCTCTTTGACTTAGAAATGGAGATGAGCACCACCCCCAGTGTCAGACACAATTGGACTTAACGTCAGGGGGAAACCTTTACTTTTACAACAAACTGTACAGTGTGAAAAAAAAAACCTAAGACACAAAGTTTAAAACTAAATAAAAGTCAAAATGGAAAAAATCTTTATCTTTGTTGGGAAGAATCTAAATAATCAAGATTAAAGTCTTACCGAAAATGCTCTTTTTATTTCAAACAGTACTGGTAATCAGAAACAATTTTTTACTTTAATAAATGGTCTAAAGATATAAGAAATTTTATATGGAATGAGAAAAAAACAAGAATTAAATATAAGAATCTTACTTGATGAGAAAAGAAGGGGAGGACTAGCACTTCCAGATTTAAAACTTTATTTTGAAGTGGCAGCATTACAATGGATGAAAGATTGGTCAACAGTAAAGAAAACAAGACTTTTAGTACTAGAGAGGTTTAATCTCCGTAGGGGGTGGCCCTCATATTTATGGTTTGATAAGCTTAAAATAAGGGGTGGGGGTGGGGGGTGGAATTGGAAATCATTTCGTTAGATCTGCCCTAATTAAAATTTGGAATAAATATAAGAGCAGATTATATTCAAAAACTCTGCAATGGATATCTCCAATAGAAGCAAGACGCAAAAGAAAATTGTCATCTGAACAGTGACATATAAAGATTTACTTTATATTTACTTTATATATACTGACATATAAAGATTTACTAATTTTAAATAAAAAAAGAAGAGATCACACTAAAAAAACCATGAGGAAATAAAAAATCGGGAAATAATATCAATTGGTTCCAATATTGGCAAGTAAAAGAAAGTTACAAAGAAGATAAAATACGTGGCTTTGAAAACAAAGAAACATTTTTGGGACAAATTAATGAAAAAAGACAAGCAAATTATTAAAAATTTATACCAAAAAATATTATAATGGGAAACTGATGAGGAAAGCATCAAAGCTTGCATGGTGAAATGGGCATCAGATATAGGTCATACCATACAATTAGACAAATGGGAAGAAATCTGGAATAAAAATCTGAAATATACTTATTCAATGGATTTAAAAGAAAACTGGATAAAATGTTTTATCAGTGGTATCTCACCCCACAAAAATTGTCCAAATTTCAAAAAACAGTGACAGTAGGTGCTGGAAATGTAAAGCACACACAGGGTCCTTTCTACATATGTGGTGGAACTGTGTAAAAGCTAGAGACTTCTGGAAAGACATTTATTAAACAATACAACGAATTTTGAAAATTAGGTTCAAGTTTAAGCCAGAATATTTTTATTAGGTATGTTTGACTTTGCACTGGACCAACCAAAATCAAGATAAAATTTTGACTTATATGATGACAGCAGCAAGATTGACGTATGCAAAACTTTGGAAACAGGAAATTATTAGAACTAGAATATCATGGTTATGAAAATTACTGGATATAATGAATATGGACATACTGACTTATCAAATTTCATGCCATTCTCCAAATTCCAAAAAGAAAACAGACTGGACATTACTAAATCTGGAAATAAAAGTAAAAGAAACTAATATATGAGATACACGAAACAATTAAATTTATACACAAAAAGGACTAGCAATGTATAAATCATTTTTTTCCTTTTGATAATAATTTTTTGAGGCAAAGACAGGAAGTACCAAGTTTTCTTTTTTTAAAAAAAATTCCCCTTGGTTTCGGCTGTTTGTTTTTCTCTTCCTTGCCTTTTTTGGGACTACAGTTTTATCCTTCAACCTTCCTACTTTCCTATATATTTATAATATTCCCCCTCTTTTATTGTATCATTATAACTTTCCCAAATAAAAATTATTATTTAAAAAAGTCAAAATGGAAAGAATCAATTGCCTTTGGTTGAAACAAATCCTAACGTTTCCCTGATAATTGAATGAGGGGTGTGATTTAAGGGTTGAAAATGCTGACAAGCTGATCTGACCTTTTATACTAAAAAGCTGACACCGCAGCAGGAACACACTAATGAAACCAACACCCAGCTGGTACTTTACTTTTCTGAACTAGGTTCTAAAATGGTTCAGACAATTTGCTACCACCTCACACAATGTATGTTGGCATGTTATTCCCTACTGTACAGCTGCTACCCCTTGCTTGATTACTTTGAACTTCTGTTGGTCTGCCATCAAAACAGCCATTTACAGCTCAAAAACAAGTGGAAACTTGGCTAAACCAAGTCACATAATTTTGGAATAGCAACCTTTGGATTCTCTCCACCATGTTTACATTTCAAAGTATTAAGTTCTATATAAAGTGAAAACTCCTTTCTCAAGAATAAGTTTTTTTAAAAATTCATCAATAAATGAACACATCACATACAGTAAACTTGTTATTGCTAATGGGGAAACACAGATGCTTCCCGTCAAGATGTTTTGGAGTTCCATTCCAAGAAGCCTGGGCCAAGAAAGCCAACACATATTATGAGAACTGCAGCTTAACACAGCCGAAGAACCAAATATATCCCATAGCACTGAATCCATAGGAACCCCATAAACACCATGAACTCAAGAATAAGTTTCTCAAAACAGTATGCCACATGAAGCTCAAACTCCTGCATGACAATGTCACTGAGTACCCTGTCCATTCAGTGGTACTGAAGGATAAGATGACCAATGGTAGTGAATGTCACGAAAAGGGTCCAAATGGGATCCACTTCCCCATATAGCTCCTGACAACACTTGTTTCTGTCCCAAAAAATAAGACAGTGCCTTGATTTTTTCAGCTGTTTAAGTTCAAAACTTTTTCAAAGAATGCAGTCTAGATGTACTACATAAAGATAATGATAGAAAGGTATTTTGTATATTAAGAACAACTTAATATGAGGACATGTTGAATATTTGTTACATTTAGCAAGTCATTCTTTCACACATTTGTTTTAATAGAATCATAGAGTTGGAAGAGACCTCATGGGCCATGCAATCCAACCTCCTGTCAAGAAGCAGGAAGTTCACATTGAAAGTACCCCAATAGATGGCCATCCAGCCTCTGTTTAAAAGCCTCTAAAGAAGAAGCCTCCACCACAGTCCAGGGCAGAGAGTTCCACTGCTGAACAACTCTCACCGTTAGGAGGTTCTTCCTAATGTTCAATAGGGCTGTTTCCAAATTTCGGATACTTCTGAATTTTGGAAGTTTTTTGGCCTACTTTCGACTTTTGAAGCAATTTCGAGAGCAGCCCTCCCAAAAGGAATTCCAAATTTTGGAATTCCGAATTTCGGATGTCATTTCCTAATTTTCTTGCTGATTGCTCATTGGCCGATGGCTTACAGCTGACTCTCCCTTCTGCAGATTTTTGGGGCCATTTTTGAAGGCAGACGTCATTTTTGAAAACTTCTGAAGACTTCCGAATTTCGGAAATACTTCCGAATTAATTCCGAAAACAAATTTCAAAAAATTCGGAAGCAATCACATCAGATTTTTGAACAAAATCAACATCCAATTCAGAAATTGAAGCATGTTTTGCCTTCGGAAACAGCCCTAATGTTCAAGTAGAATCTCCTTTCCTGTAGTTTGCAGCCACCACAGAAAACAAGCTTGTTCCCTCCTCTCCATGACTTCCCCTCACATAGATACATGGCCATCATATCTCCTCTCGGCCTTCTTTTCTGCAGGCTAAATATGCCTGGCTTTTATTAAGTACAGCTTTTAAATTCATTTCATTTTGGAAGTTATGCTGCTAGTAGGATTTGGATTCACAGTGTTTAAAGATACAGTTCTCTATGGAAACTCACTGGGTGAACTTGGGCAAATCACATTCTCTGAGCCTCAGAAGAAGACAATGGAAAACCCCCTCTGGACCAATCTTGCCAAGAAAACCTTAGGGTTTCCATAGGTTGGAAACAACTCAAATGAACTCTGCAACAACTGTGTACTTGATATTCCTTATGATAAAATGTGACCTGGTGAAGACGGACTTTGAAATGTGTTCAATGTACTCTGCTTCAAATCCCATATTTCATTTCTGTTAGTTCATGAGATTTTATGATGTGCCTTTTACCCTTAAGCCTGCCTTAAATGTCTTTATAGTGATTGCTTTTTCTTGCTGGTGTGGTGGCATTCAGGATAGGATGATCTTTTTAAAAAAAAAAAATTTTTATTAAAGTTTCCATTTTATTAAACATACATAAACACAATAGGAAAAAGGGAGAGGGAAAAGGGGTAACAGGAATGTTGACTTCCATTCTAATTCCACACTATTACATATATTCTTCATTTTTTTCTTTATACATGAGGTTCCTCTATGCTCTTACTCTAAAATTGAATATATGACAGTAGTACTCAACTCATTCTTATAGCTTATTTCATATTCTTGATAATATTCATTAATCATAGTACAATCTGTCATTTATAATACCTTTACCCATAGTCTATCATAATTAATCTAATAGTTTATTGATCTTTTCCTCTTGCCTTTATTCTTTTATAAGTATAAGTTTTTATCTTTCGAGCTTCATCGAGACCCTCCTTGCCATGGTTTTGGGGAGCACACACACACAAGAACAGAAATAACATAAAAAAGGAGGGAAAGTTCCTTGACCTTATTGTTCAACATTTTTTCATTCTCTGACCTCTCGTAACTAACCCTGTTATTCTCAGTTTAATCTACCATACCGGGATCGGCAATTCTATTCTCTTATATTTCATACTCCTCTGGTGGAATTTAATAGACCAATTCATGAAACAGTTGCTTCTCAGGATCCAGGAGTAGTTAAATATTCCACATTTTATAAGCACTGAGTGGGATTCTAATCCTTCTTTCCTTCTCTATTCTCCTATAAAGGCCTTGTAGTTTTATTTTGAGGTAAATCAAATTTTCTCATCCTTATAAGTTAACCCGTCTCCTTTATTTCTTCCCTTTCCAGATCTGATATTCAAATGTTTATTAATAAAAGATTTATTTAATACATTAATAGAGAGTTTCCATGAATCTTACCTCTCTAAGGCTTCAAAGATTAGAATTGTTTTTCCACCTGACCACCTAACACATTTCTTTATTTAAAGTTTAGGATGATCTTGTTTGCATTATTTCCCACATAATCCCAGCAACATCCACCAATATTACTCTTGGTTTTCCTTTCTGCATCAACAAGCAGACAGGCCTACATTACTTCCTTTAAAATGTGTAGCTCATCAAAAACTGTTTTAAACCATGTCATACTTTGAAATGTAGAGCATCCCTAGGGACTTACTTTCCCCTAGCAATTGATTCATCCTACTGTTTGTTCCCTTTAAATCAAACATTTCTTTAAAAAAAACATTTTCCCCTATGTCTTTTCCTCCTTTCCTATTTTGTATGGTACGAGTATTTAAACAACTCTGAGCAAAGACTGCAGGCTGATTAATCACCTTAAGCATTATTTCCCACACAGCATGATGGTCATTCAGGGTAAAACACAACGGGTGACAAGACGTACAGCTCAACTCTACATACACACTCGGTTTTCAGACAACATTGTTAAGTGAACCAAAAGCAGTAACCACGAAGAGCTGTTTCTGGAGCTACAGCAGGGAGCTGGTTTGTATGTAAGAGCTTGACATATCTGAATAAATCCCCAATCCATCAATTTAGCATCTGAGACTTTGGTATCTACTCTTTCCCAAGGTTAAAATGGTTAATGACATATAAATTAAAATATTCGTATCTCCTTTTATGTTTATTTCATAGACGATCTCTTCAGACTTAAGAGGTCTATGAAATGAATGAACGACTACATGTGAACTGGGGTACACCACCCCCCCATGTTTGGAGATAAAAGGCCTTTTCCAGTCCTATATAATCCTTAATATAGTTTAAAAGATGTAATTATGTTTAGAACAGGCTGAGAAGTAAAACGCATCAGGCTGCAAAGATGGAAACTATGTTCTATTTATGCCTGTCATGCAAGTGGCTGGGCAAGACTTTTTGTTTTCATTGCACACTTTGCACTAAATTAGAGATGGCCTACTTCCAAATTTGATGATTTGACAAAACAGCAAGTGCCAGATGACTCAAGGACAGTCCACACCCGCTTTTATTCATAAGGAGATTCAACAAGCGGGAGAGGTTCAGCATCCTCCTCTCCATGGAAGATCAATCCAAGAACAGGGGCGGTCTTAGCAATTACGCGGCCTACGCAACCGCGTAGAGCACCATCTTGGGCGCGGCGGGGTGGGGCGCCATCGTGGGCCGTCGCCGTGTCGCCGTCCGTGCTGCTGCTGCGCCGCCCTCTGCGCGCATGCGCTGTCCCTACGGAGCTCTCTTGAGTTCCGTAGGCACAGCTATCTGCGCCACGAGGCGGCTGCAGCGTGCGCTGTCCCTACAGAGCTCAAGAGGGCCCCCTCGCTTGCTTTTGGTTTCCTTTGCGGCAACGCTCCCTTTCCTCGCTGGCTGAGGCTGCAAAGGGACTCAGCGGAAGCTACGGCGGCGTGGCGGCACCCATCCCTGCTGCTGCTTGCAGGAGCTTCTGGGCTTTGGCAAGGAGAAGGAAGGAAACGGAAAGGGAAAGAAGGAAGGAAGAAGAGCAAATAGAAAGGAAAGGAAAGGCAGGCAAAAGGTGCTGAAGGAAGAAGGAAGGCCCCTCCTGCTCCTTCTCCCTTCCCAGGCCTCGCGCCGTCTTTCACTTTTATTTCTTTTTCTCCTTCCTTCCTTCAGCACCTTTTGCCTGCCTTTCCTTTCCTTTCTATTTGCTCTTCTTCCTTCCTTCCTTCTTTCCCTCCCTCCCTCTCTTTCTTTCCCCCTTTCCGTTTCCTTTCTTCTCCCTTGCCAAAAGGAAAGAAGGAAGGAATGAATGGAAGAGAGAAGGGGGAAGGAGTTCAGTGAGGGAGGGGGCATGGCTAGAGCAGGAGCAGGGACGAGGCTGGAGTGGGGCTGCAGCGCACGGGGGGGGGTCGCTTCTCTTCCCTTCCCGGCTTCCTCAATTTACTTCGCCCTCCTCGTCTTCCACCTTGGCTTCCAAGCCTCGCTCTCCCCCCCTTCTCTTCTGCCTCTGGGCATATTGACGATTCGTGCCAAGTTTGAACTACAACTGGAAGTTGGTGAACTACAACTCCCAAACTCAAGGTAAATGCCCACCAAACCCTTTCAGTACTTGGGAGTTCAGTGTGCCAAGTTTGGTTCAATTCCTTTGTTCCTGTATTTCAAGATGCTCTTTGATTGTGGGTTAACTATAAATTCCAGCAACTACAATTCCCAATTGTCAAGCTCTATTTCCCCCAAACTCCACCAGTGTTCTCATTTGGGCATATTCTGTATTTGTGCCAAGTTTGGTCCTGACCCAACATTGCCTGAGTCCACAATGCTCTCTGGATGTTGGTGAACTACAACTCCCAATTGTCAAAGCTCTATTTCCCCCAAACTCCACCAGTGTTCTCATTTGGGCATATTCAGTATTTGTGCCAAGTTTGGTCCTGATCCAACATTGCCTGAGTCCACAGTGCTCTCTGGATGTTGGTGAACTACAACTCCCAAACTCAAGGGCAATGCCCACTAAACCCTTCTAGTGTTTTCTATTGGTCATGGAGTCCTGTGTGCCACGTTTGGTTTAGTTCCATCATTGGTGGAGTTGAGAATGCTGTTTGATTGAGGGGAATTATAACTCCCAGCAACTACATCTCCCAAATGACACAATCAATTTTTGAGTGATAGTCACTCCTTGGGTTAGTAGGTGTCTTGTGGCAGCAATTTGTCCAGTGGTTTTGAGTTATGTTAATCTCACAAATGAACATTACATTTATATAATGTATACATTGTTCTCAAGAGTATGGAGAACAAGCCCTATGAGGAGCGGTTTAAAGAGCTGGGCTTAAAGAGCTGGGCATGAAGAGAAGGCTGAGAGGAGACATGATGAGGGCCATGGATAAATATGTGAGGGAAAGTCATAGGGAGGAGTGAGCAGGCTTGTTTTCTGCTGCCCTGGAGTAGACACAATGGAACCATGGCTTCAAACTACAAGAAAGGAGATTCCACCTGAACATTAGGAAGAACTTCCTGACTGTGGAGTTGTTCAGCAGTGGAACTCTCTGCCCTGGAGTGTGGTGGAGGTTCCTTCTTTGGGGGCTTTTAAACAGAGGCTGGAGGGCCATTTGTCAGGGAGTCGCATCTCCACCTCTGACATTCAACCTGACTTTGATGCACTTGTTAAAGACCAACAGAGACTTGCTTTCTCTCACTGAATAAGAAAAAAATATCTGAATAATAGCACCAAATGAGAGGATTAAATCCAAAATGTAGGCCATGTTTTTTATTCTTTCCAGGAATAAATGAAGCTCAAAATGTGCTTTAAGCAAATGTGACGGCCCTCCATAATATTTTTTGGCTCTCGTGTGGCCCCTTGGAAAAAATAATTGCCCACCCCTGCCCTATAGCATACATAATATGCAATATTATAGAATAGTATTTAATAATATAGAATAAAAATGTAATATATAATAAAATATTTATAATATAATATACATTTTAATATTATATATTATTTGCAATATTATTTAATGCCTGTTTAATATTAGTGTTGAGTGTATAATGTAATAGATATATATTTTAAATTAATATTGCTTTGAAATCTGCGAAACAGAGGGGCGCCAAAATAATGGGGGCGCCAAAATAATGTTCGCTTACCATTTAAAATGACCTTAGACCGCCCCTGTCCAAGAATGTCAGCAATCTCAAGCTATTCTGTCCCAGTGGATATTTACAGTAAAGGTATCACAGAAGGAAAAGAGAAAAGCTATCTTTGTCTCCCCACCACGCTCACTCAACCTCAGCATTCTTTTGTTCAATTTCTAAATGTCTACTTCACTTGTAGACAACACCTGTGTCTCTTTAGAGAACCTGTCACATTAGATTTGTTTATCGAGACTCTGACTTGGTCAGATCTGTTAATTTCTATGCTGTTTCTTATTGATTATGACCCCCTTCTCTGCCTAAGCCTCCCCTCATTTTGAAAGACACAAATATTACTACAGTCAACCCAATTTTAGGTTTGACTTTTGTGGATTTGATTATTCACAGAATTGATTAATGTATTTTCTCCAGGAATCTCTAGATCTAGAACTAGAAAGTGGCCACCAAATTGTGCTGGAAGACCTAGACATTCCTAGAGCAGTGGTTATCAACCTGTGGGTCCCTGGGTGTTTTGGACTACAACACTCAGAAATCCCAGCTATTTTACAAGCTGTTAGGATTTCTGGGAGTTGAAGGCCAAAACATCTGGGGACCCACAGGTTGAGAACCACAGTCCTAGATAAATGTTCTCTCAGATTAATAAAAAAAAACCAGATATTATTATTATTTGCAGATTTTCACTTCTGTGGTGGTTTTGTGCCCCTAACCCCAGTGACTGTAAATATATTTTCATGCATGTACGCCTTATTATTTACTTTTTGCATGTATTTGAAGTTCTCAGGAAAGAACAGCACTAACAAACATGCAGAGTAAACACACAGGGATATTGATAGCAGCATTAACAAACACACAGAAAAGACAGGGAAGCTTTTCTGAAATGCAAAATTAATTACAACAGCAGTTTGCAATGGCACAAAAAAAGAAAGTCTTCAAGATTTACCTCAGTGGGGGATAAGCAAGGCGCAAATCTACAGGATTCAACTAATTTACATTCTGCTTTTCTTCCATATGGGACCCAACCCAGCTATTCTATAAAAAAATATAGGATTTTGCAATTTGGGATCCAACATCAGGAAGGTCTTTGCTTTTGCCTCATCACAAAAAGCTGTTGTCAGAAAGAAGAAAACAAGACAATTTTTTTTAGAAAAACCCCAGGGATTCTTCTGTTGGTGCACTATGACAGTGTAACTACACAAATGGCAGATAGACCTATGTATGCAATTGAAAAAAGAACCCATACACTGAAGCCTTAAAGTTATGAAGGCTTCTGAGAGCTAGAAAAAAATTGTCTAACATTCCTCAGTCACCACCAGTTGGAAACACAACTATTATAGGTTTATCTTCCCTTAACCAAAAACTTGGAAACCCCCCAAACCCAAAACTGTCTATGTGGGCGGACAAGTATTAAAATATTGTATAAAGTTACATTTAGATTATGTGTATAAGGCGTACATGAAAAATAAACAAATTTTGTAGTTAGACATGGGTCCCATCTCTAAGATATCTCAATATATCTGAATATGTAAATATATAGATATCCTAAAATCCCCAAAAAAACCCCAACCTGAAATCCTAAACACTTTGGATCCCAAGCATTTCAAATAAAGGATACGAACACAAAGTGCTTTGTATTTATATTCACTCCCTCCACTTTCACTTTTTCATGCTGTGTTTATTGCAACCTGTAACTAAATTTGATTTTAACTGCTTGATGTTCTGCAATAGTCAATATAATGAAAGTGCAAAATACCTACACTGTGACACAAGTGAAATAAACAAAACCAAGTGTACACTTGCTGGCTTGGCTAAGGAAGCTTTGATGCAACTCACTATCTCCAAGATGCACACAAGTAAGAGAACCCACTTGTGAGCAATTCCAGTGCCATGTGATCCCAGTTTAAATGCACCTGTTTCAGATAGCTCTTAACTTTGCTGGAAACATTTCTGAATGAACCACATTGTTAAGATCAAGGAGCTATTAAAATAAGTCCAGAAGAAAGTTGTTCAGAACTACCAATTAGTTGGGATACTGTGAGTTTTCCGGGCTGTATGGCCATCTTCCCGAAGTATTCTCTCCTGACGTTTCACCCACATGTATGGCAGGCATCCTCAGAGGTTGAAGGGTCTGAGTTGGGATAGTTAAATAAAATCCCAAATCAAATTTTCCCTTAGAGAACTATGAAATCTACTACTACAAAATGGAAAGAATACAGAACAGCTACAACTTTGCCTAAAGAAGGCTGTCTACCAAAATGCTCCACAAAGCTGGCTTTTTTTGGGAAGAGTGGCAAGAAGAAAGACATTTATGAAACCCACCTGTGTTACAGATTGCATGCAAGGGACATAGCAAACACATGGAAGAAAATCAAAACTGAACAAGTGCCCATTCCTCTAAGAATATCCCTGCCCCAAAACATGATGGTGGCAACAGCATTTTCCTCAGCAGGAACTATGAACCTGGTTTAGATGTAACAGAAACAAATGGAGCAAAATTCCATTGGTAAACCTCTTTTAATCTGCAAGAGACCAAGGGCAGGATGATGACTCTAAACACATCACCGAAGTAACACAATATTAGCTTAAAAACAAGAACTTGAGGACCTTGGAATAACCTTATAAAATCTTAAACCTCAAGTCTGAGAATTTGTAGCAACACTTCAAGGCTGCTGTTCCACAATGGTCCCCATCCAACCTGACAAAGCTGAGGGAAAATAGTCAGGAAGACTAGAGAAAAACTAAATGATGCAGAAGCAACAACACTAACAGCAACTTGTCCAAGATGGATCACGTCTTTAATTGCTGTCTAAAATATTGACCTGGAACCTTATCACATTGAGACATTTCCCAGTCGTAGGACACTTCAGCCTCTATTCAAACATGGAGAGGCACTGACCCCATCAGATGAGTTCAACTACTTCTGGCAGTCATGCAAACCTCTCCATGGTTGAAAAGAGGCAGAAGTGTCCTGAAAGGAGGGCACTCCGGCAATCGATCTCATCACACTGAGAAATCTCTCCCTCATAGGACACTTCAGTCACTTTTCAAGCATAGAGAGGCACGGAGCTCATCACATCTTCCAGGGTTGAAAAGAGGCTGAAATGTCCTGAAAGGAAGGAACTCTGAACATGGGCCAGCAATCATGTTCAGAGCTCCTATCTCTTATCACACTTTAATAACATCTTTATAACTGAAAAACATATTTGATGGGAATCATCAAAGTTTCAAGTCCTGTTTCACTGCCCAACCGTCAGCAGTCTCTTGTATCCTATGGGGTCAATGCAGATCAATAGGATCTGATGGAAAGCAATGGTTTTAACCTGTATTGCTGATTTATCCTTGTATATCTCATGGGAAGATGAGGTTTTAAACTGGTGTCAGTCTCCTTTAATGTAAGGGGCTTTGGGCAGGGCAAGGGATCTCTTGGTTTTTAGATATTGTTGTTTCTTCTGATTAAAAACCAAAAAAGTAATACTAGCCTTGTGATGAATATACAATGGATGTATTTGCCAGCTCTTGAGTTTCAACATGTGAGTGTGAGTGTGATGGAGAGGCAGAACTTGAAATGGGATGAAATAAGAGGAACAATTATCGAATGCTAAAAGGGCGGTCACCCCATGCTTTCTCCTCTCAATGTGATGAGGTTGTTGGTGTGTGTGAATACTTATGCAACTAACTTATTCAACTTTTGTGCCGCAATTAAAATAATGTATACCTTCACATGCTGAATAGCTCCTGTCCATCAAGCAGTAACAATGTCAGTAAAGCCCACTTCCCCATTGTAACACATTAAAATGGAGAAAAGTCAAAGGAAGGCTAAATACTTCTGCAAGGCACTGTATGTGCTATGACATATGATAGATTTAGGCTGAATAATATGAAATAAACTCCTCTTAAACATATCTTTGAGGGGAAGAGAAATATGTACATCTGTGTGTATATGTGAACCATGCATACGAAATATAATACAACATTGTCAGCATCCTTGGTCTACAAGCTTAATTCCTAATGTGGGATTTTAACCAATAGTCACCATCTGGTCCAAGAGGCTTATATGGATTTGGTGATTTATTTTAGATCGAGGTATGTTAAAAATAGCTGTAGGAAGTTTCAAGCATGTTTTCAAATATTGTTGATTTTAAAAATTGCCTAACTGAGAATGAGACTTGTGAATGATAAAACAATTTGGAAATACAATGTATTGATCCTTATTTAATGCACAGTATTAATATTTTCATATTATATTCTAGTATTCTTTATATGAAAGGGGTTCCATCCATTATGGCTTTTTTCTGCTTGGGATCTAATTGATGGCACTGTGTTCACATTGCATACTATCACTAAAGTGGCTGCTCAATTATTGAGAAATATGTCCTAATTATCAGTACAAGTACAAATAGCTGTGTTTTGTTTTTCATCTGTTTCATCTATCCCTCTCCTGGAAAAAAAAACCAGATGCACGTTTTCTTCATGCAGGTGTATGCATTTCCTTTTCCAAAGTTCTAGTTGCTAGGTAACATAGGCATTCCTGCTATAGAAAGACAGCAAAATTTTACTTGAAATTAATAACTTCTCTTGACTATACAAAATAATGATTCCCAAATTTTGGTTCTTTAGCTGATTTTGATTTGGTTCTTCAGCTTCCAGAAACTTCAGTCAGCTTGACCAATAGGTTTCAGGTTGCAGATGGAGTGACCTGGCGGTAGCCATGGCTTAATCTTTTCCTCCTATCAGGACCTATGCTAGTATAAAATGGCTTGGTTCCCTTGCTATATTGTTTGTTGTGGAGGTTCTGATACTGGGCTGATCCTTGCTGCTTAACTTAATGAAGGATAACTTTCTGGTGGGGGAGGGGGGAGACTATTCACGGAATTCAGTGCATGCCAGGCAACAAGAAAAAGGAGAGGTGGAAAAAGCAAAAGGTGAGATTTCTCCACTTGTTGCACTGTGTGCTTTCTTAAAAGAGTGGAAGAAGGAGAATGTGTTTGTCCATTAATATGTGATCATGGCTGCTTTGAAGTTGGCATGAAGGTGCCAGGACAGGAATAGAGACCAGGGATGGGGTGGTAGACCTGATAATCAGCACAAAAAACAGACGATCAGCACAAAAAACAGACATGTTGCATGCATGCTTTAAAGCAAGCATCAGCAAACTTTGGCCCTTCAGGTGTTTTGGACTCCAACCCCAGATATCCCAGCCACCACACTGGCTTTTAGGAATCGTGGGAGTTGAAGTCCAAAACACATGGAGGGCTGAACTTTGCCAATGGCTGCCTTAAAGTGATCCTGAAATATCTATGTTCTTTCTCCTAGATTAGTCATAATGGACCATCAGGACAGACATTTCAGTAGAAGCAACAATTATTCTATATGACTCTGACATTGTGGAACAGAAGTTTCCTTTTACAGCCCCTCAGACCCCCTAAATCTGTACCAGAAGGGCCACAATCCTTCAGAGCATATTTTGAGGGTACCCATGGGATTGCAACAAGAAAGAAAAAAAATACTCTTTTCATGCTATAGTGTTTTATATTTTGTATTTTAATGTCTTACATTTTGAAATTATTGATTGGACTTGTCCTCATGTAAGCCATCATGAATTCCTCCTGGGAGATGGAGGCAGGGTACAAAAATATAGTTTATTTATTTATGTATTTATATTTATTTTGACCTACTGGTGGGAGAGATACTTTAATATTACCCTGTGGGCTTTTATTATTAAATGCTAAGCAGTGTGTGATTCACAAACATCATATCTTAGAACATACAACTGTTTTTCCCTACAAACATCTTGTGGAATGCTAGAAGAACATCTTATCATTTTTCCCTCTTCCCTATGTTTTTTAGAGTGTGTGTGATCCCTCTATGTGTTTTTATCCATTGTACATTATCTTGGAAGTTGAGAGGTGATAAGCAAATACCTTGAATAAATATAAAATAACAGTTTGGGAATCTGGAAGACCAATATTTCACAGCCAATCATTTTTAAAAAGTTTGGGGGGGGGGGTTTGAAAAGAAAGAAAGGGGAGAGAAGACACCTCTTGGTAAGCTTTAACTCTCTTCTCAGACAGGATTAATGATAGCCTGACCATTTGAACCCTTACCCAAATGGTAATTCACCTTTAGATAGTCTTTTTAGCTCTCCCAGGTAGCTATTAACAGGAAGAAAGCCTGTGTGGGATGGAATTATCTCTTGGTGAATGAGCTGTTGCCCCAAATCCATCTTTCAATGAGAAAGAGCATAAAATTAAAGAGCACTTCATGGGACATGACTTTAACTTTGAATGAACGGTTGTGACCCAATTTATTGTTATATTTGCACATGAATGAATTGGGGATTAAATTGGGTCACAACTGAGTAATAATAATCTCCAGAAGTACCAGATACTGAACCTTATGGACTGGAAGGGACAGTGTACTTCAAAAATGTGTTCAGCAAGGCCAAGCCACTCCAACCGAATGGCCCAGGCAAACAGACAGACACCAAGTTAGTTTCTATCCCACCACATCTAAAACAAACAGTCACAAGGAATACTGCAGGGAATCTTTCAAGTGACGTGTTGAGACATCTGTTACAAGATTGCTCAATAAATATGCCTTCTGCTATAGTCTGAACAACAAGAGAATAAGTAAGAAATGATCCCGTCTGGATCCCTGCCCATCTTGGAAGAAGACGATCCTTATTTTAAATGTATAAACTCCTTTCTACTGACAAGGAAACAGCCTCATTGTTGCATTCAAGGGAGCAATAGGTGCTTAACTATCTTGTTTACTTACAATGAATGAGAGATATTGTAAAACTGACTCAGAGTAGTACACCTATCTGTCTATAGTTGATTGGCTTTGTCCCATGTGGCAACTCCATTGAATACTTAAGAGGCATAAGGAGCCATTACTATAGGGTGACAGAGGTAACATTCACACCTGCCCTTTGCACATACGACTCTCCCCTGTCTGCATTCATCACTTCAAAAACATGAAGTCCTTTCCTTTGAACTTTCCATAGGACAACATCAAGGTCATGTGTTGCCTCATTCAGAAGTGCTTCCTTCACGTGACAGCCTCCCAGTTAGGAATAGGTTAGATCAGTGGTTCTCAACCTGTGGATCCCCTGATGTTTCTGGCCTTCAACTCCCAGAAATCCTAACTGCTGGTAAACTGGCTGGGATTTCTGGGAGTTGTAGGCCCAAACACCTGGATACTACTGGGTTAGATATAATCAGCAGTGCAAAGCAAAGACTGAGATATCTTAAGGGATTCCAGACATTTTCACAGATTTCAGAGACTGCCCTGCAAAGGACAGAAGAAAAGGAACATCCTTAAAGCAAGAGCAGCAGAAATCTTCAAAGTCTTTTCAATCTAGTATCTGTTTCCCTACCTTATTTGGACTTTTCTTTACATCAGAGTGTGAGAAAATCCATGTGTGTTTTAGTCTGAAGCCGTTTTAAGCTTAGCTGCACCATACATAACCTCCTTGGGTTGGTCAGGAGGAGACTTGTTGGCACCTGTCTTTCTCTTTTGAGAAACAGCTTGTATTGAATACAATTTGTTCTGTTGGATTTCCACTATATTTTTCTGTTTTCTTAATAAAGAAACAATTGTTTTTTCTTCAAAATCTGACGTGTTTTCCTTTTTGGAGTCAATTTGGGATAACTGTTTGTTAGCCTGCAAGGTCATCCAGAGAGTGAGTGCCTGGGAGAGATTTTCCATCAAATCAGTAAACCCAAGCATTGCTTTTATCACAGCAGCAGTGTCCCTAGTTGAATGCTATCCTCAACTCTATGATTATCATCTCAAGCCGGTTGACCTCAAGTAGAAGTTCATGCATGCAGTGTAAAGAAGGGGAAAAATTCCTAATTGGGTGTGGTGGGGGTGGATTAAGAATCATATTAGTCTCGATGAGCAATTTGCTAGTCCCTAACTGGTGTGCAAAATGACATAGGAGGAACCCAAACCAGACAGTTAAGGGGGAAAGGCTACTTGGGCCACTTTCTGGCTGGTCTAGTTGTCCCCACATTCTTTAGATTATAAGTCTTAAAGTAATAAAAGTATTATTATTATTATTGATGTTCAATGCACCTATGTACTTGCTCTGTTGAATCCTAGGGCTATTACTCAACCCAGATATCCAAGCTTAAGCAGCTTGGGGGGGGGGGGGGAGACGGAGAGAAGGGCCTGAGGCCAGAAATTGTGGGAGTTGAAGTCTAAAACACCTGGAGGGATGAAGTTTGGCCCTGGCTGCACTAGATGCAGGAATAGAGTACCTAGATGCACATTCCTTTTCACATGTTTAGTATTTTCCCATGGCAGAAACCTGTGTACTGAGGTCTGGAAGTTAGAATATTAATAGGGACAGCACAATCTCCCAACTTATTTAAACATTTATATGTATTAAAATAAAGTTCAATCCTACATTTATGGGACATTGTGACACAAATATCCACTGAATCATCTTTAATCCCTTCAAAATCAATGGGAGATCTAGCCCAATCCAATTAAAGTTTAATCAGATGTCGCATCAAGTTCAATGGTGCTTACACCTGAATAATTGGACTATTAATCCTGAAAGAATTTGCCATTTCAAGTCATCACAATGGAATGTGGATTAGGCTAAATTCAGCTGATCTGTACCCAGTGTTCCTTATTTCAATGAGGCTGTCAGTCCCTGTAAGTGTTTATATCCAGCTCACAAACTATTCACTGTAAATGCGTCTGAATTTTCTTCAAAGCAATAAACCAATGAATTCTTTATTTCTATTATGATATAGTGCCAAATAACCAAAGAAGCTTTCTGAGATTTACTATTATTTTGTGATTGTTATTTAATACAATGTATAATATATACACAAAGTATTCACATATAGTGATTCTTGACAAAACTGTAAATTCCAGAGGGCATCTAGACAAGACAGGGAGAAAGTAGAAATTCCAGTAAATCACACACCTGGAAACTGGGGTAAACTGGGGAGAACAGAATTTTCTTGTGCCTCATTGTTAAAGTTTATTAATAACCTGTATGTCAGAAAATAATTGTTGTTGCATACCTTTAAATTGTTTCTGTGGGTAAGAGTATGACTTGCCTAGTGTCATCCAGTGGGTTTCCGTGGATGAGCAGGAATTTGAACCCTGGATTTCCAGAGCCAGAGCCCAATGCTCAAACCAATGCTGGCTCTGTATACTATACAGACAATAAATACAGGCCTTTGAACATGTTGTGTTTGCTGAGCTAAAGGGGAATGAAACATAATTTTCAAAAGAGAGCTATGCCACAGGCCAACAAGATTCGGCTTCATTATCCCTGATTAGCTTATATTTCTCTTGAACCCGATGATCATCTTTCATCCCAATGTCTGCTCCATGCTTGCAGTTCATATCCTTTCCACATTTCACTCCATTCAGTTGCTTGATTACTGCGCATTGTTTGCAATATTCACAGCAATCCTGGCATGTGGATTTATTTCGGGGGGGAAAGAAGTTTGGGAGCTGAGTGAGGGATTAAACACAGCAGCTTTTTACATCTGGATGCCTGGATTAAGGCTGGAATGAAAATGGGGTTGAAATCATGGCCTAGATGTTCATTCAATAAATAAAACACAAGCGCTTGCCCCTTTTCAAAATATACGGTCTGCTACAATATACACTCTTCAAGTCTGTGAGTGAAATAAAAATGGGTAGATTCTCCTTTGGGTCATAGACCAGCATTTTAAATGTTGAGAAGCAAGTACAGTGTAATGGCCTGAGCGAGCTAAGACTCCAGGAAATGCGGATTCACATTCTTGTTCAATCATGGAAACTTATTTAGTGAACTTGCACAAGTCACACCCTCTGACCTTAGTCAAGGCAATGGCAAATCTCCTCTGAAAACATATTTCTATGTGAGGGTCACTATAAGTTAGACCTGACTTCAATTCATGTAACAACAACACTTCTATCAAGTTCAGCACTTTGGAGAGCACCTTGAAATTTAAACAGATCTGTCACCTGACTGAGATGGAAGCTACCAGCTGCTAGGAAATCCAACCCATTGCTTTGAGGTTACTTTCACTCATACAGTGAAATATAAATCTTTATACAGCAGCTCTGGAAATAGATGTCTTCTCTCAAAACAAGCTAAGTCAGATTTAATACCTTTTAAAAATTATGATTTTAACATTCACATATAGCATGTATCCTATATAGGCATAGCCGCCTGTACAAATTACCCAGGAATGGGAATATATGCACCTTTAATTTGCTCATTGACCAATTACTTCCTCTGAAATGTAGCTTACAACACCAAATATTAATTGGTAGTCACCCATCCAAGTACCAACTAGACCTGATCTTGCTCAGCTTCCAAGATTAGACAGGGTCTGTTGCCTTCAGACTATTTAGGCTCTAATTAGAAAAGTGTCACATAAATCATCTGAGAATAATACAAATGCCTACAGAACAGTAGTGAGATATGATAGCATCTTCCTCAGCCTTTGGTGCATCTCTGAATCCAAACTATATTAATATATACTAGCAAACACAGATCCAAAGGCACGGCCTTTATTTCCAAGAGAAGTAGCTACCCCTTTCCTTAGCTCTTGTTCTGTCTCTATTACTCTTTGAAAATGGACCAATATTTTAGGTCTAATCTTCACAGCATGAAAGAGAACTTACTGGTATTTCCTTTTTATCCTGGAGATGGCCTTTAAAGCTGGAAAACAAATCTAAAACTATAATAGAAAATATTTTGGGGGTGGGTAGGAAAGAGAACAACATTTACTGCAAAACTTCACCTCAAAATGGTTTAATTCCACAGCAACAGTCATTCTGGTGCAGCACCACACACACACACATACACACACACACACATACATATATACACACACATATACATACACACATACATATACCTATATGAAAAGAGCAAATAATTGTATTATAGTGGCACTGAAAAGCACACTGAAAAGACAAACGAACACAAAGAGAGGAGGTTGTTTTCTCGCTGTATAGTCAACAATCTAAGAATCTTTTCCATTTAGTTTGAATCACAAGAACTACATCTTGAAAGAAAACTGAATTCCTTACCTAGCTCCTCCATTACAGTGAGTACTGTAGTCACATAGGCTTTCCCAAGGATCTAGTGTGGCTCCAGGATGTGACCCATATCCGAGCTGTATCACTTTGCTATTGCTTAAATCCACACAAAGATAAAACCCAGCTGGTAATAAAACAATCCAAGGAAGGCAGAGAGGACGGTCTGTGGCAGACACCTCTAGCTCTGTTATTTCAAATCATCCAAGGGAGGCAGAGGCAGTGCACATGGTCAAAGCAGACATCTTCTATTTCCTAGTTCAGAATCTCATCGAAGAGAAGACTGTTGGTCACATCCATGAGATTATTTGAGGGCTCAGGGAAGGGGGAAATCTGCAGAGCCTTTCCAATTGCAGTGCGTCAGTAGTGTGAGCAGCTTAGCTGAAGGTAAGCCTGAAGCAACTGTTAGGGATGGCAGCGGCTGTCTGCCACACTGCCTCATTTCCCATCACAATGCATAGCATACGACCTCATGGTTCCCATTTACCAGGAAGGATTCTTGTACTCTGGAACTTGCCACCAGTAAACCCGTGTCACCATTTCTTGCCTTTGGGAAGTGCCTTATGGAAAAGTGAGAGTTGCCAGCTTTGGCATTCTTCAGGTCAAATTCCTTCACCAAGGCCTGTGAAAGTTAGTGCTCTTAATGCCCAACTACTTCCCACACTGTCAGAGTTTGATGAGTAAATAAAAAAGGAATACAGATTTAACCCTGGCAATTCTGGGAGGGGGTTAAGTGAGATGAATGCCAAAAAGGCAACTTTTCCATGTTTTGCATGTCATTTTAAGTTGTTATAAACATTTTGACAACCGCAAAGAATAGAAGCAGGCAGATTTGTTGCTGTGTGCCTTCCAGTCATTTATGTTTATGTTTACCAGTTATTTATGTTGACCCTAAGATAACTCTTTTACTGTTTGTCTGGGACCGAGGGTATGTGACTTACCCAGGGTCATTCAGTGGGTCTCATGGCTAAGCAAGGGTTCAAACTGTGGTGTACAGATTTGCAGACCAACACTCAAACCACGAGTGTTGAATAATGTTCCCCTTCCCAGAAACTGTCTGGAATCCTAAAACATTCTTGCAAACACTTATGATGCACTTGAATTGACTCTGAGTTGTTGGATGGATCCATCTTATCTCTATTACACATGTTTATAAATATATACACATATAGCAAATTTATTATGGCAATTAGTACACAGCCAACTCACATGCTGGTGGGAGCCTCACAATGATGTTTTTCCAGACATAATCTAAAGAACAAACATCTTCTTTGAGGTTTAATAACCATGGATGACAGCCTGTGACAGGTGAAGTGCATGCATTAGACAAAGTCCTAAATAATCTCCAGCAGTGTCTACAAGGACAGTTTCATAGAAACCCTTGATACTAAAACATCAGTGTGACACAGCATGTTCCATTTCACTTACAGTGCAAGGGATATATGTTTGTGAGAAGAAGTTCTTTAATCAGATATCTACAGCTTGATCTCCACCATCACTATGCTAAATTAAAAAAGAAAGAAAATCAGATAGTGATTCTGGTGTTTACGGAGTTAAATTTAACACTTCCTCCTTATCCTGCTTTTCTAATCTAAACAAAACATTTGAACATGTGATTTGCCTTGTCTGGAAAATATATAACCTTTTCTTTGGAACACGCAACAGTTTGAGGGGAACCATTTTGTTCAAACTCTCTCAAAGTAACTGCTTCTAATCTAAGATACCAAGATGCCAACAACACTAGGATAGTGTTTGGAAAATTAGTCTATAGGCATAAGAATATATTTCAATAATAAACTGAATTTGGCCTTTCCTGCTACTTACTTTGTCTCACTGTCTGCCCATCTGGCTCCCAGCTAATAAATTAACTCCATAACATGCTTGTCTGTTGGGAAGGAGAAGTCTAGAAATGTTTAAATATACAGTAGGCCTATGTGGGAAAATTTGCTTATATCTGCTGACTACATTTTGACCTAGGTACTAAAAAAAAATCGTATTGTGTTTCTTATAATGCTGCTCTATAGGGAAGGGACACCTGGGAGGTTGATTTTCTTCACAGTGAAAAGTGGAATCCGTTGTCTTTCCTTCAGATTTCCTGTGGTACGCTGCCCACTTGCCCAAACACAGGCTTAGAAACACTTAAAAACACAGAATATTATGTGGATACAGTTGGATAACTGAAGCCTTGTAGCTAAGCATAACATTAAAGGTCTGAGTCTCAAAATGTGGTCGCAACTGACTTAGGGTAACAGCTTTGCTAATGACAGCTGTTAATGCTCCTTTTCTCTTCCATACATTATGAATGCAGTACAGTGGGCCCCTGGTATCCACTAGGGTTCAGTTCCAGGCCTACTACCCTACTTCTGCCATGGATGGTTAAGTCCCATAATATATAATGGAGTAGTCCCTTATATCAAATGGCAAAATCAAGTTTTAGTTTCTGGAATTTGTTTTTAGAAGGAATATTTTCATTGACTATTGCATCTGTCAATGCAGAAACTGTGAATACAGAAGGCCAAATGTAATACAGTTGGTCCTTCATCTCATTCTTTTAAAAAACAGGAAAGATGCATGAATGGGGCACCTGTACGAATAGACTGCTAGCTGGATTTTGTTATTTTTACATCAGTTTTACCCAAACCGTCCAAACGTTTTGTCTTCAGCTTCCATGATACCTCACCATTGGCAATAATAGCTGGAGAGGATGGAAGTTACACTAAAACACATTTGTAGAACATTGAGCTGAGAAAGTTTGCTTGAGGTATAAGAGGAAAGGTGCATACACGGAGTCTTTCACCAATCAGTAAACATAAGGCGAAGCCAGAATATTAAACTGGTTGAAATGATTGAAAATGTTGGCCCACAGACTGTATATGGATCTGTCCCCAACTGCAATTTCCTATAACTCACTCTTCATAGATGCAAATTAGCTTTGAAAAACAGCTCCAATGGGAGACCTGCTCCCTTGTCCTTCTGCAAGTGCAACTGCTGTAAAAGAAGCTGTAAAACAAGAAAGATTTGGGCCACATGTTTTCAAAACCCATTTGCAAATAAAATTATTCCAAATGAAATACTCACTCATGAGCACTTTTCCCTGTTTATGCTTCACAACTATGCCTTGTGGAGTTTTTAATCAAAGAGGTCAGTGACTCAGCTAAGAGCAATATGGTACATCTTAAAACATAATTGAACTTAAGAACACTAATATAATTCACCAGCTTAGGAGCAAAATTTACAATTGGCTTTGCCTATATGTGGGGGTGCAACTATCTATGTCTGAGTTTTCCCCGCACCCAAAGCAGCTGCTGGTCAAGGAACATATGGCCGATTAGAAGTAGATTGTCATGTCAATTGCTGGCAAAACGGAGAAGATGAGCATCCCATGCTTGTGGAGGGAAGGACAGTTCTGAAAATGGAAGGCCTTGCACAATCGTTTCAATCATAGACATCAGGTAAGCATGAATTAGTCTCTCAAGGACAGTCTGTGTTAAAATGGACATGGAAATCAAGAAAGAGAATCTTTACTAGTAACTCTAGTGTTCATATGTAAGTAATTGGATTGTAATTGGCCATCAAGGGGTACAAATGTATTTTTTAGAGTTTCATCAAAAGGAGACTACCGTATTTTTCGCACCATAAGGCGCACCTGCTGATAAGACGCACCTTGATTTTTGAGGAGGAAAATTGGGGAAAAAAATTGGGGGCTGGTTACACTAACATGGAGGGGGGGGAGGCGCTGGAGCAGAGGGGGGGCGCGATGTACTTACGCTATATTCGCGCCCCCTCCGGCGGCTCCCGGTGGCTCCTGTGCATGCCCATACTCTCGCCGCCGTGTCGCTGCAGCCAGCCGGCGGCGCGGAGGAACGGGGGCGGAAGAGGGGACTCGTGGGGCGGGCTCGCCACTCACGGACCCGAGGAGGAGGGGGGAGGCCACGAGGGCGGCCCCCACGGCGACGCAGCGGCAGCCATAGAAGCAGCAGCAGCAGCAGCAGAGGAAGGGCCCGAAGCCAGAGGCGCTTCTTCCTGACGTCAGGAAGAAGCGCCTCTGCCGAGGAGGAAGGAGAGGCGGCCGCGCGCTGTAAGGAGGCCCTAAAGAGAGGCTGGAGGGAGGGAGGGAACTTTTCCTCCTTCCCTCCCTCCCTGCGGCCTCTCTTTCGGGCCTCCTTACAGCGCGCCGCCTCCCCCTTCCTCCTCGTCAGAGGCGACGACAGTGACGTCAGGAAGAAGCGCCTCTGACGAGGAGGGCCTCGCCAGCCGCGCGCTTACAGTGTTCTTCCATTGCTACACATCTCTTCCTCAGAAGTTTAAATTATGTTCAGTGGGATCCACATGCAGGCAAGTGCACACAAGATTGTATCCTCATCTATTTCCTATGTAATCTTGGTATCTGATTAGTACGAATGTGAATCTATCAAATTAGGGCAATCAGGTGATTTGTTCTTTATCAGAAACAAAAAGTAGAAATGATATATTTTTACTAATCAATACATGAGGTCACAAAGAGTTGAAAGCGACTGAACGAATAAGCAACAACAAAACTACAGAACTATTACATTGTGATACACTGTGTTAAGATATGTAGCTGCTTGTGCTCCTTCTATTTTTATCAGTTTTATACAAATTTATGCAATGCTTTTGATACGAAATAATAAGTTTTAATTTTGTTGATATTAGAAAAGTAATTCTAATATCAGGGACCACATAGCCAGAGAGAGGAGGAGACTTTCTACCTCATCACAATGACTTTAGGAAATGTCTTAGGATGCTTCCCGAATAGCTCCTTGCCAGGGCCCTCTGTAAAGGAAGCATCCTGGCAGTGTACTTGGATGCTGCCCAGAGAACATGGGCAGATTCCCATGCTCTCATTAGATAGAACATGGGGAAGCTGGGGAAGCGGTGCGGTGGGCAGTGGGGCAACAGTTTCCACAAGTTCTCGCTGGATTCACCACGCTGCATGGTGAATCCCTCTGCTGTTGTAGCACAGCAGTTCTCGTTTGTGCCTGGGGGCCAGGGAACAGCACCGGGGGTGCCATTAGCATTAGGGCCTGCGCCAGCAGAGATAGATTCTGAAGAGGATTTGGAAGGGTTGCCTGAAGGAGCGTTTCCCATCACTGGGCCCCTCTCTCCCACTGAAAGCTTGGCTTGGGATGAAAGTTGGCTTGACCCCTATGCAGACATAGATGAAGGCCAGGTGCAAACTGAAAGCAGTGATAGTGGAAGTTATGAGCATCCGAGGGGAAGAGGGTCACAGGAGCTTCTGAATGAAAACATGGAAGAAGGCGGCTGGGAAGATTCTAGGGAGGAGAGCTCTCATGGAGATAGGGACCCAGCTGTGGAGAGACAAGGCCGAACCTTTGATAGGAGAAGTAGCATTGAGTCCAGGAGAAGGGGATGGCACCGCAGCCTAGACAGGCCGAGGTCGTCAGCAAAGATTGGAGACGACAAGGCCTAGAGCGTCGGGGACCTCGGCCGAAAGATTAAGTATAGCATCCGTGGGAACCAATCCCCAGTGCTTCGGCCACGTCTCTTTTGAGCAGACGTGTAGCGAAGTGGGTCTATGGAGCTAAGTTGGCTCGTGGCCACCAAGTCTTGCCTTGCATTTATCTTGCCTTGTTCCTGAATCCGCATTGCTGCGCGGAGCCCTGCTTAAGCCTTTGGATTGCCTTGCCAAGCTGTTTTGGACATTGTTTGCTTCAAGCCTTTTGGATTACCTTGCTATTCTTATGGACACTATACCTTTTGAACTGTTTTTATATTCAATAAAGTAGTTAGCCTTCAGTCCGTCTCTGTGTGTGTGATTAAGGGGCCGGTCAAGTCCGTGCATCGTGATAGCTGTCACCCTGCTTCAGGACCTCAGTGTGATGAGGTCCTCAGCTTCCATGCATAGCCCTCCATTTTACCTTGCCAACAGAAACCTCCTGATAAAATGTAGGCTTATGACTCTAACATTGTCCTTCCCTCCCCTTCTCTTGTAAGATTTTTACACTTTTGCTTGATAAAACCCCCCACAGAATTTCAAAAGCATGCTCTCGTATATTTTATGCACTGTAGGCTTCCCAATAAAGGTATTGCTGTTTAGTGGATGTGTTTAGTGGATCTGTTTACTGTCATAAGCAAAGCAGGCAAATTTGAAAATGCAGATATTCCCACACCCAAGCTTCCACACTTGGCAAGATAAGCTTAAGGCCTGCCCTGTTTAACACAAAAGAATGACTATTGCTTTAATGGGTGTGCATTTGCTTATGAACCAAATTATTTTCAAGTTATCTGCAAACCGAAAAAACATACAGAAAGCATTCAGTCTGTATGGAAAGCACCCTTAGTCTCCTACTGACCTAATACCGCAAGGCAGAAGGTGTGTGGCCAAGAATAACTGCTCAGCATGTAAGAGCAGCTGTAGAGTGGCCCAGAATAGTCGGATGTAGGCCACCACCGCAGGGAGGCCCTGAGAGCAAAAGGGATTTACTTTGGTAAAGGATAAGAATTGCAATTAAAATAAAACTTCCCAAAATGGTGTTGACTTAGACACTGCTGTAGAACAGAGTTGTTCTTACACTAAACATTTACAAAGGTTTCCCAAGAATACCCTGAATCTTATATATTTGTAATGCTACCCTTTTGCAAATCATGCAGCATTGTGTATTAACAGGAGGGTGAGAGGGAACTACAGAAGCAAGAAGGAGAAACGGTGACACACATCTTTGAACATCAGAGAGACAACAAGTTGGGATGTGCAATGTGTGGTGACTGTCCTTTATCAGAGGCTGAGAAGTACTTAAAAAGTAGTAAGTTAATTTGCTATTAATCCCCCTAACAAAAGAACAATGACATTATGTCATGACTATAATTTAATCAGAAAATGGTTCAGCTGGCAATGTGACTTTTTAAACCTTTATCATTACAATGACCTCATTAAAAAGTGCAGGAGGAATATTCGATGGTTCAAGTGCCGACTTGTACTGTACCCTGTGTTTTATTGTCGTGGGCAATAAGGGAACAAGAATGTTGACAGAAGGAGCCACGAGTACACATCTAGGTTTTAATAAAGGTAATTAAAGTATGATTTTAGTTGCTTTTAAAAACACAAACATAATTTAAAAAACTGAAACCATACCTTTTTTCAAAATAGTTTACAAAGCACTACACTTGATGCATTGTTTGCAAAGAAGATACGTATGATTGTAGGTCTGATTGTAAAAAGAACTATTTACATACGATTTGGATAATCTTGAGCAAGTCATGCATCAACCTAAGAGGAAGGCAATGGTATACCTGATCTAAACAAAGTTTGCTAAGAAAACTCCATGACAAGTCACCAGAAGTCAGAATCCACTGGAAAGTACATACTTTATCTACAGAAATAAATTGACTATAGAGATGTGAATTCTGTGCTTTGCCTGCATCTAATTCTTTTCCATAATCCGTTCTGCCTTTTCTAGACAGGGGCAAATAATAATTTAATCTTATTACAACCCTTAAAGGTTATTGTTATTGTATCCTTCTGAAATTCAGCAAGACGCAGACACATATTCTTTTTATCTCCACCTCTGCTTGAAACCTGCTTTTAATAATGGAACAGGAATTTCTCAGAATGCCAAATTCTGGAGCTAAAGGGTAATCACTCCATCAGGTGCTAAACAAGGGAATATGATTCAATGTTGCACAAGCAGTTTTCTCTCCCAGAAAATTAAGAACAAGGTCTGAACCTTAAGGACATTGTCATACTCCAGTATTATAGCACTATTACTCCACTTCAACTGCTAGGAAAACATCCTGTGGATTCCTGTGATATGTAGTTTATTGAGGCCCAAGAGCTCTTTGGCTGAGGAGTTTAAATGTTCCCCCTAAACTATAAATCCCAAGATTCTATATTATGCTGCCACCACAATTAAGGTGGAATAATGGTACTATTACAGTGCAGTGTGATAAAGCCTTAAGAGAATCATTTTATTATCCATCATAAATGTTGATCATCTTCAAGATAATGAATTAATCCATGCTTAAGAATGTTTATTACCACTAATCAATTATGATGAATACTACTGGAAGAACAACAATGATCTGGTCAGTCTAGGGCTCATGGGCCAAGTCAGCTGGCTGATGCGAGGAGTATTTCCCTGGATTAACAGGCGATTGACCTGGATTGCTGGGTTGCCCTCACCTATATTCAACAGTGGAGAGTACAGGCTTCCTTTCCAGCAGTCATTACTGAAAGTGGCAACCACACGTTAATCCACTCTGGCTGCACAGCCAAAGCTTCACTTTACTTCCAAAGTCAGAAAAGGCCCACAAAGGCCACAGAGTTGTGCTTCAGCCCTGCAGGAATTCTCCATCTGTTTATGAACACATTCTCCTGGTGATCAGGAGTCCTCTAGGAAGGTGGATGATGACCTGAGAATATGGTCATATTTGCTTCCACTGAGAAAAAAAGGCATTGAAAGAGCAGCACAAAAAAAATTATTCCTCTATGTTCCGACAGCAGTCCTTTACAAAAAAAAAGTATTTCCATCGTGCTTCTTCCTCCCTTACTTCTAACCACATACCACACTCCTTTTTGTTAGTTTAGAGCAGGCATGGGCAAACTTGGGCCCTCCAGGTGTTTTGGACTTCAACTCCCACAATTCCTAACAGCCGGTAGGCTGTTAGGAATTGTGGGAGTTGAAGTCCAAAACACCTGGAGGGCCCAAGTTTGCCCATGCCTGGTTTAGAGGCATTTGGTTAAAAAGGGTAAGTGAAAAACCAGACATGGAAATGAGCACAATACTTTTGCAAAGAAGAACCATACAACTGAAGAACCGATCTTGTTGTGAAAATGGGACAATGTGCATATAACTTGTATATGTGTACATTGAGAAATGTGTACTGTAATTCTAGTACTCTAATCTCATGAAAAAGCCGAGTTTAGATCCTTCGGTTCCCTCCAACTATCACCCGGTTTTGAATCTTTCGTTCCTGGGCAAGTTAATTGAGAGAGTGGTAGCAGACCAGCTCCAGAAATTCTTAGATGATACAGCCTGGCTGGACCCCTATCAGTCTGGCTTCAGTTCGGAACATAGGACCAAGACTGTGCTGGTTGCCATCTCGGATCAACTCCGACGCCAGCTTGATCGAGGCAGTCGGCGCTGCTTGTCCTGTTAAATCTTACAGCTGCCTTTGACATGGTTGATTACGATCTTTTGACCCACCGCCTCACTGCTTCTCGGGTTCAGGGGTCTGCCCTAAACTGGGTGGCCTCCTTTCTCCAGAACCATTGGCAATGAGTGGAATGGAATGGGATGACCTCTGAAAAATCACCACTTATGTGTGGGGTCCCTCAGGGGGCCATCTTATCTCCATTGTTATTTAACATCTATATGCGACCACTCGCTCAGCTGGTTCGGAGTTATGGGCTGGAGTGTTACCAGTACGCTGATGACACCCAGCTCCTTCTGTGGATGGACGGTTGGCCGGATTCGGTTCCTGATAATTTTACATCTTGCCTTAAGGCCTTAACTGGTTGCTCTCCAGTAGACAGAGGGTGAATCCGGTGAAGATGGAGATCTTGTGGCTGGGTCACTCTGGGCTGGATGATGTCCGGTGGCCTACCTTAGACGGTGAACCCTTTTTTCAATCTACTACCATCAAAAGCCATGGTGTCATTCTTGATCCATTATTGACAATGGAGGCCCAGGTCTCCACTGTCAGCAAGTCGGCCTTTTTTCATCTCTAGCAGGCTAGGCGGCTGGCGCCTTACTTGTCCAGGGATGATCTGGCCACAGTGGTTCATACCACGGTAACTGCAAGAGTTGACTATTGCAATGCCCTCTATGTTGGCCTCCCCTTCCCTAACACCTGTTCTACACCAATTACACTGGCTTCCGGTCAAGTTTCAGATTACTCACAAGGTGCTGGTATTAACCTTCAAGGTCTTGTACGGCCAGGGGCCAGCGTACCTACGGGAACGCCTTATCCCTTGTCGATCCTGGAGATCACTGTGCTCAGTCCATCAGAACTTATTACAGATCCCTGTCTCTAAGGAAGCCCATCTGATATCAACCTGACGTAGAGCTTTTTCGGTGATCACTCTGGAACGCCCTCCCTCCCTATATCAGAGCCACCCGCGATTTAAAAGACTTTCACTCGGCTTGTAAAACATGGCTGTTTGAGAAGGCGTTCGACTGAGAAACTGGTAAGATTGCTTAATTGTTTAGATGTTTTAGATATTTAATTGCGTGTTTTATTGTAAATCGCCCTGAGCCATCTGGGATGGGCGATTAATAAATCTCAAAATAAAATAAATAAATAAATAGTGCATCTTGAGGAAGATTGCACCGAAGTGGTTTACTCTATTGTGTATATGTGAACTTTCATGTCCTCCACCTTCCCTTCCTAATGGTACTTTATCTTCTAACTGTTCCTTTACCTTTAAATGGGACAGACCTTCGTAAGAAAAGATACCTTTTCTTCTGATGTCCATTCAAATAGAGGGCACATTAATGAAATACACATGGTCACCCCATCCATTAACTTCATATCAGAAAATATGAAAGGATTACATTACTTAGGCTCCTTAACTGCCTTGAAAAATGCATTCTTAATTTATTATCTCTCCATATTGTCTGTTTCTATTTTTATTAAAGAACACAGCTGTCTTTTGTCAACAGTATCAGTGAAATCTTTTCTTTGTTGTTGTTTTTTCTAACATACAGTTTTTGCTATTGAACTAAACAGATAGGGGAGGGGAGCAGATCCTGAGAAACACTACAAGAAACATTCCAGTTTGTAAAGTTATTTTTGCACCTGTAACTGCAGCACATTCTGCAGACTAAACATAGTGGCATTCCATTATAACAATATATATGATAATGAAAGTATGCCAGATATATTTTATTCTTTCTAGGATATAGGTCAGTAAGGACCCAGCTGCTTCATTACAACTTCAAAATCCTAAAAAATCGACATCAAACAGAT